>OMLB01063544.1:6696-27551 GCA_900302555.1 Myripristis jacobus | reverse complement strand
AAAAAAAAAAAAAAAAAAAAAAGTACAGGTTTCACAAAATAAATTGATTTAATTGGTTCTAGAGCTACACCCCCGAGTCCATGTAGGACAACATTAGTTTCAAGAACTCATCTATTTGAGGCCAACTTAGCTGAAGTTTAACATGATACATAAAATAATTAACAATGGGGCACCAAACTACCTGACAAATTATTTTTTTGTAGCCTAATGTTCAGATGGTGCCACCCATGCGCTGGCCACTCAGCCACCCTGTGTGTGTGTGTGTGTTGCTGTGTTGATGTTCTTGTTGTGTGTAACGACTGTCTATAAAAGTCTTTTTTCAGGGTTCAAGAGGAACAATTCAATTTTCAACTTCAGCTACATTTTTTATTGTTTCTTGACCAAACCCCATGCACTAGCAGCCGATCTCAGTCTAGTTCGATTAAACACAGTGATCGCTAAAAGATCATTTGGCCACTCAGGAGTGCGACAAGGGAGCAGTTTGGGTTTTGATGTCAGGTGTGTAACTAATTTGATTTTGAAGAAATGGCCATTCAAAAAGACACCTCTATGATATTATGACTCCAGGCCGTTTCTTATGTAGCCTGATGTTGTTGTTTTTTTATACCGGATATTATTGTGGATGTATTCTTGATGCTGTTGTTTAGAGGTGCTTTCTGTTATCTGTGCTGTTTTTATATTGAGGACTGCAATGGAAACAAGTCCATTACCTTATCATGTTACCCTTGACAAAAAGGCTGAAATGTAATCTTGCTTTTATTGTTAAATAAAATAAACTAATAAGAGCTCGATTTAAGTGTCTACTGATGAAGAGTGCAAAGGGTGACTGAGGTAAAACATTTATTTTACAGTAATTTTGACAGAAAAAAAAATACAATAAGGGCACCCTGGTGGCTCAACAGGAAGAGCGTGCACCACATATCGAGGTAAAGTCCTTACTGCAGTTTGACTCCGACCCGAGCCTTTTGCTGCATGTCATACCCTCTCTCTCACTACTGCCTTTCCTGTCTCTTTGCTCTATTTGCTCGAATAAAGCAGCAACGCCAAAAAACCCTATCCTTGAAAAATAATAACACAATAAAAAACAGAGCAGTCCTAAACCAAGTCAAAGAGGTTTCATCGCCTTGTGTCAGGTAGATTAGTCTGAACTAACCACAAGAACAAATACAAGCAATACAACTGAGTGATCAGAGTACTATTATTGCATTTTGGCCTGCAGCTTGGTGGAGCCATTTTACTTTGGGGAATTTTAGCACCACCGGGTCACCTGGACACACCTGAGCAGTGTATGTGAGACTAAGGCTGCTGCATTTGGCTGACAGCTGACAGGATGGAAGAGAGGGTGTATGCAGAAACCTGTCCCTGTGAAAAAGTACAGTGCGTACAGTATCTCGTTCCTCTGCTGTAAGATAATGCAGCCAAAAACCCTCACACCTAGGAGAGGTCGATGCAACCAGAGCCTCTCTTCCTCCTCATCTAACCTCGAGGAGAGAGGTAACGGCTCGGCAGGCTGCATGGGCACAGCCTTATCAGCAGGGAAAAGAAGTGCCCATGCTTCATAGCAGCCCTGACAATTAACTGTCATGCCATGACTGGATTTCTCTGATAACCTTTTATTGTTCCTCCTGCACATCACTGCTAATGCAATCTCTCTTTCACTCTCTTTCTCTCTCCCTTTCTCTTTACACTAGCCAGGCAGATGTGTGCTGCGGCAGACAGTGACCTCAAATCGCTTCTGACGTATCGCACATATCTGGAACACACTGAAATTATAACTGTACCGTCGGTGTACAGGGGGGCCGCTGGGTAGCTGACAAGCCACAAGCAGCACAGCGAAGACCGAAAACAGGCCACTGACTGTCGAGTTGCCTGCACGGTTGTTGTTATTGCTGTTGTCGTTCAGTGTAACCTAAACGATTTAACTACCAGAATCTAAACTGATCATGCACTAACTAATCCGTGACTGGCTGTAGTATGGAAGAAGACAGGTCATTAGGTCAATGAGCAGTAAGAGGTACCAATAATGATAGACAGCGCCCTCTGGTGGCTAAATGGCAGCGTGCAAATAGTCATTAGGATGTGATCAAATACAGTAAACAGGAAAAAAAAGAATAAGTGAGAATTTTATGCCAGACAGATCAATACAAAGAAAGGAAGAAAGAAAGAAAGAATAAATCTAATGGGAGCATATGGGTGTATGGGGGATTGTGTATTCTGGCTGTACTTGACATGCATTGTGTTATTAAAAAAAAAAAAAAATCGAGGCAACATTACATCTGAAAAAGCTTTAACTCACTGCCATTCATTTGCCATGAAAGCACAGTAATTCAAAGCCCGCCTATGATTAGCACCAATTAGAAGTTGGTTGGGAATTCTAGTATACTGGCATCAATAAAGTATATATCCTCAACAGAATGTACCTTTTAAAAATATGATCTGTATAAAAAGAAAAATAAAAACTGTTAAAATCTAACTAAAGTCCTTTGACACAGTGACCAAACTGCATTTTGGGACTGCATGTAAAAACAGCCCAGGGGTCAAAAACAACCCCCGGACCAACATGACCTTCAACCTGGGATACATTAGGTCAATCATGTTTACAGTGCTGCTTTTATACTCTCAGTAGTATTAACTAAGACATTTAAACTTGTGCATTGGTGTAACAGACTGCTCCATGTAAAGAATGTCTATTAAAAAAAAAGTTAAAAACTCTTCCTGCCTCTGCGGAGAAAGCAGTGCCTCGGGTAAGTCTTTGCCATCGAAATGTGTATCAAAATTATTAACAATAAAAATAAAATACCTCAAAAAAGTATGGAATATCAGAGAGGTCATGCCACGCTTAAAATTGGAAATCGAGGTCGCAGCTTAAGAGGTGCACATTCATCAGTGTGCTTTCGAAACCACACACTGGAGCCCCTCATATTTCTAGTGCCTATACCCACCATACCCGCTACAGCTACTTCATAATTTAAGTAGGGGCAGTCCGAGCGGGAATTAAACACTTAACCTTGGCAACATTTTTACTGTATTTCAACCATTCAGCCACACAGGAACAGGAGCTGAAAAAAAAAAAAATCAGTGCACTTCAGTGTGCTACTTTGGGCTGAATCTGTTTTAGATGAGTGCATGTTGAAAGATCCTCATGTAAATTGTGCTCATTCATCTATTATAGAGATATACAATGGCTACCTCTATTGTTGAGCAAAAAAATATGAGCGGCATCTAGCAGCATTTAGCCTCAGGGATGCACAGTACATCTGACAGACTTTATATTAACATCACAGGAATATGTTGAAGAGAAACAATATAAAACCCAAAACAACCACACAAGAGCCCGATACTATGTACAGTTGTTTATTTTTGATTTGCAAAACATTTGACAAAAATAACATTACATAAACACCAATTTATAATAGAAAAAAGAATAAGATCTTTGAAAAAAAAGACAACATAAATTGCAATAACATTAGAAATTAGATGAATTAACTGATAATTGAAGCCATATCATGCTGACCTTCACAGGCAGTTTATGGCTAGTAGATTCATCTATAAAGTATGCATGTGTTACAAACAATACATTAAGTGCTTTTGTTGTTTGGGGCTTTTAAGTGAATGTGACATGATTTGTCATAATTTAAATGCCAAATTCAAAGTCATTTTTTACAGAAAATCAATGTGCAGGGCTGACACAGTGCTAATTTCGAAGCCAATCTTGAAAACTTTGCACAAACTTATGTGTTTCCATATATTTTTTTCATTTAAATTGTTTCGTCTCAAAGTTTAGCTGGTGAACATTTGAAGCCAGCTTCATAAAATCCTCCCCTGCCTATCAAGGGTCATATGGCACAGCTCAGGGCATATGTGACTATGGCCACAGTGTTCCTTAGTATTCACTACGTTTCATTTTCAATTTCAATAAAACTCTTAATTTCATTCAGTGTTTAACTGAAGCAGTTTGACAAGAATAGAAAAAACTTCAAAGTTTAAATTCACCAAGGTGAGTAGTTGCTCCACTGATATGGTTACTATGATCTGATTGGATGTATTTCCAATAAGCATCACTAAGTTTACTACGTTTCAAAAGACACGATCTTTCAATGTGGACTGTCATGAGGCAGACACTTGGGACTCTGCCCACTTTATGTAGTGTCAATAACACGCGGCTTGGTGATGCTCAAGATAAAGCAGCATTGCATGTATACTGAGCTTGGACCTCTCCTAATTCCCCTCTTCTGAAAATCAAAAGACTGTCAGGGAATGACGAAGGTGTGGGAGCCAACTGCAGGGCAGAAGGAGAGGGGAAGACCAGGAGAGGGTATGTAAGAAATGATGGGGCAAGTATAACGGACAAGGTAAGGATGGTGTACTAAAGAGCAAAGGCCATGCTAACTGTACCAAGAGGAGCATATACACATCTCTCATTTCTCCATCTGCCACAAAGTCTTTCAGGTCATCCGTCCTATGGAGCTGCATTCACTCCAGCAAGTTTGTATTTTCAATTTGCCCTTAAGAACTACAAAGGCAAGGTAGATATCAGCAACATGGCAAAATTAATTAATTGCAAGTACTGCTGAAAGCTACTTAGACATCTCAAGGACTGAGCAAATGAAGTAAATGAAGGATGCCACTTTTGGAATAAATGCAGCCTCACCCCTAACCAGTCTGAGCCCCGTTGGTAAGAGTGCAGGCACTGTATATAAAAACAAGTCCTGGTGTTTTGTGCGTTAAAAAAGGCAATGCTTAGTCGGAGGAAAAAAAAACTGTACAAAAAACCAAACAAACTATGAATGACTTCATTAGCTAGACTCTCCCAATCTGTGAGATATCTCTGAGGTAATCACTGAAGTATGATTCATTAGACAGCAATAAATACCAACATGAATACAAATATTACAAAAGTAAAAACAGAGGCAACTGCTTAATGCTAAAGCAAAATCTGTAGCTAAAAGAGGTAGGTTTTTTCAGGTAGATTATGGTGTACATCCATTGTGGACACCCCTTTTTTAAGAACTACATTGAGTTGTTTCCATTACAATCCCTGTCCTGTTGGGAAAAATGACTTGAAAGCCATCACATGAGATGGCCAGCTGTTTTCTTTGAGGAATATACTAATACATGTTTTACAGACAGGATTTGTAATGGCAAGTTTTGTAAAACCATTATACAAGAAAACTTCAAAAATGTTTACGAACATGATAAACTGTAAAGCTTGCTGGTGATAGTGTACCATGAGTTGTATATTGCAGGCATTGTTACTGTGTGTGTAATGTTTCCAATCTATCGGGTGAAGGAAATCTTACCAAAGACAAACCTATCTAATTTGTTAGTTTTCCATTGCCTTATGGTTTTCAGGTTCCAGTATTATAACAAACACAAATCAGAGTTAACATTTACAGATTCTGAGCAGCTATCTGTAGTAAAACCAAAGGAAAAAAGTCAGACATGCACCACATTTGCATTTAGCTCTATCTGGACATTATGTAAGCACAGATTGAAATAGGCAGTCAGGAAGAAAGGTATGTATACATCGTAATAGTGGAAACCCTTGCACTGAGCCAGAATTCCCCTGTAATGTGTGGTATTGATTATACTGTTTTTATTCACTTAAAAGCAATATGATGCATGCCTGAGATTTTTCCTGTTTGGTTTTCAAATTCCCAAGAGCAACTCCTCCTTTACCCTGTTCTTGTGTAAAAGGAACTCTCCCTGTGGCACTTACATGATAACCAAACCTCCCACTGTATTGTACATACACAAATCAGCACTGTATCTCTATCGCAAAGAAAATAAAACGTAAATCAAACCTATATCTACATACAGAGGTATGTATTCTGAAAATCAACATGGAGACTTTCCAAACTTCAAAAGTCATATTCAATAACCAAGCACATCATACCCCTCATCAAACTGGCATACTGTACATATGAGTGGTACTGTCTAAAGACACGGTAGTCTCAACTCCTTACGTCTCAGTCACACCTGGGGAATTTATTGGATAGTAATCACTAATTATATAAAGTATGCAACTGCCATGATTTTCAGGATGAATACCAAAGTAATCACGATTATTAGGCGTCTATCAAAACACCCTAAATCTAGTTACTACCTGTGCTTTGCAAATCAATCAGCTGATCATTCAACCATCGAAATGTCAGCCTGCAGAATATCCAAATATTCACAGAGGCTGACAGCACAAACTGGAATAAAGCCATAATGACGGAGGCGACTTAAAATCCCATTATAGGTTCAAAAGACCAAGATTCAAGCATCATGTGCTACAACTCTCCTCAAGGATGAGTGACACAAAGCAGTCGTGAGGAACATGTCTTTCCGCTCAACAACACAAATATGTATTCTCTCTACATCCTCCATGAAAGGCAAGATCACAAAAAGCCCCGGTCTGCTGACTGAGATGATGTCACAAGAAGCTCCCTGGGCCAATAACGGGGAAGGTATGTTGCAGAAAACACAAAGAAGTCAGGATGGAAAAGTTCGAGACCATCATGTCGTCTTCAAGGAATTTTCTTCTCGGATTCAAGGCCACAGTGAGGTTGCCTCCTGTGTAAGATCTGTGGTATGACTGTTCCTGGAGGGACATCGAGTTAAAGTGTGTTTGGGGCGCTGTCTCTGAGGGGTTGCGAGACAAGCAGAAACAAAGATGTCATTTACATAGTCTTACCATAATCTCGAATGCAGCAAACCATACATTACTGGCCTTGAAATGTTAAGCGTTCTAATGCTCTGAGAAATTCAGCTTATAAGCCGTTAGGTGATGCCTAATGAAGCACAAGCCAAAGACGACTCAAGGTAGAAAGAAGGCATATCAGTTCCTATTGTGCACAAGCCTAACAGGATCATCCAAAGCCATAGATATACAGCATATGAGTACACTGGATTATATTATCAGCATATCCAAGGCTCTGGACTCATAATCGGGTTCAATCTATTATAGTGTATCAGTTGTATAACTAGCTTGGTGGTCTATATGGCTTATATTAGAGAGCAGCACTGTATGTTCAGCTTGTACAACACCCTATTTCTCAAAAATGAATCCTGGAAATTATCTAAAGAAATCAACCCACCGCTAAACAAACAAAAAGCGCTCGACTGTGTCAAATACGCAATCAACCCCCGATTAAGCCTCTCCTCACTCATTCTTTCCTAAAACATGTACAAAGTCAAAGGAGCACAGAGTCTCGAAACAGGGTGATAATGGATCATAAAACAAAAAGGGTCAATATTGTATTTGCATATATATTTCTTGAAAATTTAGACTAGAGTAATATCTATGTAGCCCTATGTACAGCTGAAGACATTTAATATATACCTGGTATTTACATGATACAGCCACTAGAGGGCTGCGCAGCATACATCATCGAACGGGAGGACCTGGGTGTCAGGGGTGCTCGCCACGGCAACAACCAGGTCCTCAGACATTCTAGAAAATCCACTTCCCAGTCAGAAACGAAAGGGGTGATATCTGTGGAGGTCTGAAGCAGCTTGTTGAGCTCTCCGCCCACCTAGCTCACTGTATACTGAGGAGGAACAATTCATGGAATTGTCTTAAAGGTGAAGTTATGTTAAAATAAAAAAAAAAGCATCCATTGCCATTACATCCTTATCTATGCCAATTCCTGGTATGGTATGTGGCTGTATAATACAAGACAGGCCCATAGCTGGCTTGCTTTGGCCTCGTTTTACTATTCCAGTTAGATTTGGCATTGTAGCCCTTTAAAATCTGCGATAGTACATATATCAATACGTAGGCTTGAGTAAAAGGTGGTATAACAGTGCTTAGGATACATGTGTAGCAATTAACTATTTACAGCAAATCAATTTCCAAAAAAGAGAAGAACAACCAGCCATAATGCAGGCTTGGTTTGATTGACAGTTAGCAGTGTAAAAGTAGCTAACACATTTAGTGGCTAATACTCACCTCAAAAGCACCCACCCCAAACCCATTCAAACTCTCGCTAAATTACAGACTAGACTCTGTACTCTGCAGTATAAACCTATAAGTAAAAGACATTTCCTTCATAAGTTCTTTGAGGCTAGTCAGATATCTTGCTAGCAGGTAGAGCAACTGTATCTGTGAAAAGGCCATGGTGTAAGGTTATTTGTCGATACTGGAAGCTTTTGAGAAAGTAGTTGACTATACCTTTGGTGAAAGGTGAGAGGCATGTGCTTGAGGTGTATACAAAGACATATACACACATTGCCTTGGAAAGGAGCAGATGCGGACAGAAAGTGTATTTCAAAATGTCAAAAAAAGTCCAAAGTAATGTGCAGGCACTGATAAATGTGTTTGCACCGATAAAACTCATTCTTACCGTATCTTTATTGTGTTGTGGAAAAGGTAGTGTTTCACATAGGTGATGCAAATTCAAAACAACCCTAGTAAAACCAAGAGGTAGCTCAAACTGAATGGCTAAATGAACAAGTGAGTATGTTTGTTGTGTTGGTGTGTATATGGCATGTGTACATACACTGTCCAGGCGTATTAAGCAGCGGTTTGTTGGTTTAAATATAGACAAAATACTATCTCAAATATATAGGCAGAGGTTGTGTGTATGGTTTTAATTTGTATCATATGAAGTTCCCTTGTTTGCTGTGTCTCTTTCAATATCTGCCTACTCTCCACACAACTTCTGACCTATATCTTTATGCCTAGATAAACTCCTTTAAACACAAGACATACACGCAACCACGCACGCACGCAACACACACTCTTCTCCCTCCCAAGCCCTCCCTACTCCACACCTCCATCCACAGTCCATCCAGCACATCCTCAGCACCCTCCCTCCTCCTTGACCACTGAGGGTCTTCTCTCCATTGCAGATGAGGTTCAGCTTTGGCCTCTAAGAGACTTCACTGCCGAACACCTCCAGCACCAGTGGGGTGAGCTGCATGCTGTGCTCGGGCTGGAAGGAGAGCGAGCGGTACTGCTTGGAGTGCTCCTCATTCAGGCTGCGCAGGTCAGCCAGCTTCTGGATCATCTTGGCATAAAGCAGCTGTCCGCCTGGGTGGTGAAGCCGGATGTAGGCCTGCAGAGTCTCCGACAGTCGGTCCTGCAGGGCTTCGATGCGTGCGTGGTCTTGCACCCCTGGACGGTCTGCAGGAGGGGACAAGAGAGAGGAGCAGGGGTCAGGACATCGGGGTCTCTGATTGTTACACAAGCTGAAAGGCAACAGAGGTCGAAAAGTAAAATGGCAGTTAGAGTTTGGACCGGTCCAATCCAATATTGGCATTGGGTGCAAATCCAGATGTAATTCACTCATTAGATATTGGACTTGCGTTACCAAACCAATACACGATAGAGACACACACACACACACAAACACACACTATATTTCTGTAGTTAATCTACCGCTACAGCCTCCACAACAGTCTGCTAGCCAGGCAAGTAAAAGGCCTTATTTTTCAGCACCGCTTTTCTGGATGCGGTGAATGCGGTATAGCACCACAGTGGAGGGTGCTGGTATTGCAGTCAAATCGGAAAACGTTATTATAGTGAACACTATAATAACGTTTTCCGTTTTACTTTGAGCAAAATCTACTTACTAATTGTTGATAATGCATTGTTGTGCATCTGATTTGTTCAGGTTTTTCAAAACATTAAAGCAGTTGTCATAGAAATTTGCATTCCTACAAATAAATTGCATTGGAATACATTTAAATTTAGTGGATTTTTGTATTTTCTTTTTTGCACTTTTAATATGAAGTGCTGTGTGGTTTTCTCCAGCGTCATTATTATTATGTGTAACCTTACTCATAATACCAACAACAACATCAAAAACAATAATAACACTGATGATGATGATGATGATGATATTCAAGGAAAAAGAGCTCTGGCATCAGTAGATACCCAAATTCAGGCATTAGAGTCATATTGGAACTGAAAAAGTGTATTGGTGCATCTCAAATTCAGCAAATGATCAGAATGTTTGGCCTATTAGTGGAATTATGATATTCATGGATGACTATTTTAAAGTCCAATGGATATATTACATAAATCTCATCTACTCATGGCAGCATTATTTCTACCACTCTGGTCAAATGGTAAGCTAAAGTTAGGGCAGCGAGCCGATATATATATATATATATATACATTGTTAATGACAGTCTTCACGTAAACACAGGCACGCAAACATCCGTTTAGATACACGTGCTTGCTTGCATGACTACACATGTATAATGTATGCACTATATCTTATGTAAATGCATATGATACACATGAATGCATGCACACATGAAGGCAAATGCTCACAACATGGAGACATGAAACCACTCAAGTGGCTTAGAGCTGCTCTTAAGTATTTTTTTCTTAAATTGACTGGCAGTTGGCACCAATGCCTAAAATGTTCAATACTCACATTGTTCTAGTCATTCTTTAACCAGAAAAAAAAAATCACAATGAATATATTCTCCTTTGGGGAAAAAGAAGACAAATGAACAGAAGCATAAACAATTTATGAGGACCTATGAGGACCCTCTTACAAAAATAACTATCTCACTTTATGCCTACATCTGTGCTGCCTCCACTACCAACACTCCCACCTCAACACAACCCACTCTCCCGGACCTACCTGGGGAAAGCAAGCAGATGGCCATCAGCAGCACGTGTTCTTCCTCATGGAGACTGAGCTTCTTCAAGCCGACCTGGAACTTCACCAGGGGCTCCAGCAGCTCCAGAGTATGGCCCGCTATAGGAGACAACACGCCGTTAGAGCCTGTGTAGCACGCACACGGGAGGTCTAGCAGCTCCATAGTGTATCCCAGGGGAATCCACCTCCAGGGAATGTTAGCATCCTTCTTACTGATTAATATTTCATTTTGCCTGTTCGAGTCATCTCTGTGCATTTTTATTATGCCATGTCCTGCATTCTAAGCATGGTTCTAACACCGGCTAGGAGCTACTTTCATCAACATATTATAAACTGAACAAGGATCGTTGAAATTTCTTTGGGCTGTTTGTTTTTATGTGGATGCTTAGATGAGAAGCCATACAAATGCTAATGAACTGTTTCTATTTTACCAGGTGTTTTCCTCCAATTAATCATATTGTAACACAACAGAGTGCTACATTTGTAGAAGATAATAAAAAGTAAAGGTAAAAGTGATCTGAACCTTATGTGGAATAAAGTGAATTTAGCTCAACCTAACGACACCAATTTACTCCTAATAAAAAAACATTACTAGAAAACAAATCTCCCCTTCACAATCAGGGCTATAAGTCACACTAATTTAAAGGGGGAGCACAACAGAGCAGCTTCTCCTCAACTAGACAGTGGTTGTCTTGTGTGTTAAGCCAGTCAGGAGTGACATTCTTTGACTAATATCAGAAAGAGGGGTCTTGTTTGAAAGGCAAATGAAAGCAATGCCCAGAGGGCTAACTGGTTGTGTTAGACTGGTTCTGCAGCAGTAAGTGTATTAGCTTCTATGCACAAGGGTGTGTACACATGTCACAGTGAGTAAGCTTACCTATTACTCCCACCAAAATAAGGTCCAGTCCCCCTTCTTAACACAAGACTACACCCTTCAGGCTTTGTGTAGAGTTATGTGCGTAACACACACACGTCTGTTGTTCCCCAACTATTGACTAAGCAACATGAACTGGCAAGCATGCATATGTGTTGTCCTATAGCTGGCATGTCTCCACTGCAGTCAGCGATACATGTAGCAGTGTTTAGACTGACCTTTAGTGACATCGCTGATCTGGTATTTGAAGTCAGGCGCACCACAGCTCCAGGACATGTCCTCCAAGTTGAAGCTCTGATTTGAGCGCAGCATGATCACCTCGATGGCGCTGGACTTAAGCAATGCAATCTGGTCCTCTGCAGTCAGCTCCCTGCAGGGATCACAATCACACAGTTACATGGAGCACTACAAATAATCTACTGAGCTACTTATACCACTGAATCTATTAACTGTCATTCATATCCAATGGTGAAGGAAGCGATAAACACACACAACCACTATGTGTGTATGTAAACACTGAATTTATCAGTTTTCTTGAAAACACAGTCATATATTCCATTTCAAAGGATTTTGTTTATCAGCGGTTAATTGACCACAGGTTCAAGGAAAGGCACAGATTTCAGAGTTTAACAGGTGTTTGATTTATGGTGTGGAGGAAGCACAAACATCAAAACATATTTGCTTCTTCATATTCGGTCCTGATGGGTTTCTGTGTATACACAAATAATTTGAGAAACATCTATGAAACTTTTTTCACTTACTTTTTAGCCATAGCATTGAAGGAATAAAAAAAATACTAATTTTGTTTATTGTTAAAAATTTTTACTTGATCAAGTTGAACTACTGAAATAGCAAGAGATAGGAACTGAAACCTGCAGATTTTAATGGGAGGTCTGGGCTTCTTTAAAGGGGTTTAAGCAGCAGATTAAGAAGTGGAGAAACATTCCAAAGTTAATCCAACAATGTCCATCACTCCCTGCCAGCGGGAATGACAGCTTTCAGGAAAGACAGGCTTCAGCTTGTTTTAGCCTTGACTTTGGGGTGACCTCTGAGACACTGAGCAATTGTCCCTGTTAACAAACTCTGAGACATACACACTGGCTTGTAGCTATGTCCTTGTTTGGAAAGTGAGGCCACAAGAAAACCTTGGGTTTCTATAGAAAAACTGCTATAGTGGTCACAATAATCAATCATGTGTTGATTCTCTTCCACAGGGCTATATATTCAACCAACAAGCAACACACAGGAATTCATTCCATTTTCTAGTTTAAAGCCTTACAATAAATGTTCGTTTCTGTAGAAAATGCTCTTGTGCCATTCAAACTGACAAACAACAAAGATTCTTTCTCATGTCAAAAAAAGAAAAACTCAGCTGTATCTACTGCTGTGCAATATGGACAAAATCCTCTATCCATCTAATATCTGTCACGATAAAGATAATTCCATATCTTGACAATGATATCAATGATGATGCAGTATGTTTTCTGTAAATTTGTTAAAATAAGTGTCTATAGAAAATAAGTGCATGACTACTATGAAAGGCACTTTCTCTTTTCTCCTTTTTATTTGGAAGTGACACTGAACAGAGTTGAGGTTTGCTTTTGCTTTCAACACTTTTCTTCCATTGGCACGGATATTTTTGCCTCTCCCCGTCCTGCCTTTCCTGGTTCTTCTGTAAGTGGTGGAGGAGGTTTGTTGAGCTGGGAGTCTGATGTGGCAACCGGTCTGCGGCGTAGTTTTAAAAGTACTATTTTTTGGTCAGTGTAAGATTTCTTATATCCAAACAACAGAAGCAACCCCCTTTTTGGGTACAAGTCCCTCTTCTTGTCTTGGTCGTTTTGATTCCTGTTCTGTATCTGGTGCTGTGGTGAGTTTCACTCTGTGTCATGTTTGTTCGTTATTCCAGCCCATGTGTAGCAATGGTGCATTCAAAACAACTAGGAGCTCCGACTCAGTGACGTAAAATACTGCAACAACAGCAATAGAAACGATAAAGGAAAATGTCAACCTATAGACAATTTTCTCTCATCCCACAATATATATATCCAAAATATCACACAGCCTTACTATGTGATCTTCAGAATGACAACATCAGGTGAGTCTCAGATGTTGGCTAAAACAGACAGGCATGTGACTGCTAAACCCTAAAGGAAGATGTATACTTCACAGCAGCACTCAGGACCTAAACCTCACATGAACAACATGACCGTGGCAAATGCATTACTCAGTTCTTTGAAGAAAAACAAGGCATCAAATACATTTTCAGACTTACTGTCTTCAATTGTAATTTTTTAACTTTCAACTACTCTACCGACGTCACTGAGAGCTATTTTTATAAAGTTTCATATCTGTTCTTTTAATCCTTTTCTAATCGTGTCTTGCACTGTTGTTGCATTGTTAATTTTCCACTGTTCTTCAGTATCCCCCCCCCACACACACACTTTTGGTCATTTAGTATGTTATTTTGTGTTACTTTTGTTTTATTACGTCTAACTGGGCAGCATTGTAAATAATGAGGTCTTATTGAGTGCTTTTCTGAGGATAAATAAAGTATATTAAATTAATAAATAAACTACTGAATAAATCAGTCTTGAAAGCCAGCCAGATATGGAAGCTAATCTATGGCCTTTAGACCATAGCCATTACTGTGGCACAGTATCGACTAATAAGGTAGAAAAACAAGGAAGTGTACAAAGTCTTCAACACACAAACATTTAGGTTAAGAGTCACCCAGGGATATGCGAACAATAAATAAACAAGTATGAAAAGAAAAGTTCATCTGAGTTTATGCAAGACCTTTATTTTCCCAGACAAAATACCTGTTTGGATTTCACTCTGTCGTATAATCCCCGTTAGATTTACTCGCAATATCTGGAGGCATTTCTTTAATAACTATAGGCTTGTAGAGAAGCATGATTTTTCAACATTTGGTTAAAAGAAAAAGCCAGTCCTCGGCGTAGGACAAAAATTCAAAAGGTTAAAAGCCCAGAGAGTGTGGGATAATGTTTAGAGAGGGAACAGAGCCACCAACACGCAGGCACTGTAGCTGTTTGTGCTCAGCAACTGTTTTTTCCTTATCTTATGATGAATAAGGCAAAAGCCTCTTTGTATGGCAGGCCACGAGTAAATGTTCCAAACCAAATTTTCTCAGCTTAACATGAGCTATTAGCAGCCAAATTCAGAGTGACAGCGTCAAAACTAATATCCGCTGTGTACACATACACACATAGACACACACACACACACACACACACACACCTGAACCCAGGGATCATCTTGGCAAAGCCGATGACCTTCTGGATACTGTAGGAGACCAAGTCAGCCAGGTGGGGCAGCATGGAGAGACGTGAGCCCTCCTCCTCGCTGGAGTCCGGGCTGCTACCTTGCTCCTGGTACATCATGAGCAGGTTGTTGAAGTTCATTTTGGTGTCAACAGACTCTGGAGGGAGCAGGAAGAGGAGAGGTGAGGAAAGGAGAGGAGAGTTTGCATAAAGCATGAAGACATTACACCACGTCTTTGTGAACACAGCCTCAGTGTGCTCAGAGACAGGGGAGAAATCCTGGAGACGGGGGGTCTTGTTGAAGAGAGGATCTTGTTGAGGGAGATGGTCATCAGAAAAATACAAGAGTGACGTTAGGAGATTTGAGATCAAAGCTCAGATGACAACCCTGACAACCTGTGAATCACGCAGAGCTCACTGGGGTTGTTAGGACTGATTTGACTCTGCTGAGTGCTGGCTGCAGGCCACGTGACCGTGTCCCTCACGGTGTTCTGCTCATTAGTGACGGATGCATTAATGAACCGATGTTTACTACTAGGAGTCAGGTGTCTGCAGGGAGAGGGGGGATTCACAGGATTTCCTCTGGATTCTCAGTAAAGCAATGTCGTAGGCAAACACGCGTGGGCAAACACGAATGCAGATGCACAGCAAAAAAAAACAAACAAAAAAACGTATTAAGTCTTTTAACCACATACTGAGTCTTCGCACCTTATTCTTAAACCACTGAAAAAATAAAATCATTTCAAATACATCGGTCAGTCACTGATAATCAAAGGATTTTCTTGATAAGTATGTAAGTATACATTTCTTCATACGAGTGAAGTCATCTGCCTTAGTCTGCCTTAATTCAACATAAGGTCATTTGTTTCTAGGCAAGTTCTATACCAAGTAAGACCAGATTTGAGACAAGTTAATAATTATATTACCCTATCAGCATTTTTTTTGCTCAGGTTTTAACAAAAGTAGATTTTAAGACACTCACTCATTCACAGATTCACATTCAAAGTCACACATTCAAGGACTTGCACAATAACCACACTGAGATAAACTGATAACCTCCAGCAGTTCTGCATTTTTCTCTTACTTTTTTTTTTTCTCTCAGCACCTTTCACAGTGCCTCTCTTACCTGGAGAGTGACTGAAGGAGTCAGAGGAGGCATCAGACAGAGAATGGAGAGAGGCAGCTCGGCTGGCACTACGTGTCACTGGGCCGTCACGCACCGGTGGCTGCACAGAAAAAAAAAAAGAGCACACAGGAACAAACACACACACACACACACACACAAAATTCTTTAAGATGGTTTGTTACTACAGATACAAAATCACTGCACTGAAACAGAAATGACTGGTGCTACTACAACTCCAAGGCACACTTCATTTTAGCGAACAAGCAGAGGCTCTTGATCAGTTTGGTAATTAGTTAAACCAATGTGCAGAATAATGATGCAGAAAGAAATGGAGCCAGGTAATGGACTTGGGTTTGGCCATGGTTGGGAGGGGGTGTAGGGTGGAACGGTTTGTGGTAAGGCTGGAATTCAGTTACAAAGTGGACAATACCACTGGAGGTCAGATGTCCGAAAGGACAGAGGTGTTTGAGAGTAAACAGCACAGAGTGTCAGATGAGAATGGCTCGAGGGACTGCTGGGTGTGAGGTTAGTATGTCAAAGCAGACAAAATACAACTGTTTTGTCGACGGGCTATGGAGTAAAGTAAAGCTAATGCAGAAGTGTGTGTGAGGAATCACAACAATGAAATGTTGTGTGTGTGTGCTAGTTGATCCTGTCATTACAGAGTAACGTTACCCTCTGCACGGGTGTGGTGCTTAGTGGGAATTGGTGTAACAGTGTTAACAAGGATCCCAGGCCTATGTATTCACTGGAGACTTTCTTTTTTATTTTCTGCTACTACAGAAAAGATGAACTGAACTACTGTGGTCTTAACACCGATCAATATTTCTACTTTCTATTCTATTTTAATGCTTGTGTAATGTATGTAAAAAGAACTATGAAATGACTGACTGGGTGAAGCTCATTTAATAATTAGCTTTATTGCACTGCAACAGACCCTGAAGCGGGAGAAGTCAGAGTAGGAGTCATCGTAAGTCTTGTGATGGGCTTCCACCAGGGTGGCGATGACCTGACTCTGCTCCTCAGTGAGCCGGGGCCGCCGGGCCTCCCTCTGCGCTTCACGCTGCGCCTCCTCGTCCTTCCGCCGCTGAATCAGGTCTTTCTTCCTTTGCACTTCCTCATCTGTCAAGATGACTGGGGGACAAAGATAGAGAGACAGAGGGTTAGAATGATTTCTAAAGGCTAAAAAAGGTTTTAGCAAGAGATACACCTGAGGAGTACCATTTCAATATACAAACTAGAGAGGGTATAATGCAAAAAAACAACAAGGCAGGGAGCAAGTACAGTGTAAGTGGGGCAACACGTCCAATAGTAAATCTTTCAACTTGGCTGTTATCTAAGGTAGTCAGAACAGAATACAGAGGTTGTACTGGTTGATGGCAGACCTGAGTCTGGAAGCTTTTCACAGAGTATGTGTGCATGTGTTTTATATTGTGATAAGGACTATGTCCATGCAGGGAGGGGGGGCTTGTTATTCTCGGGAGGAAGAAAATGGGAGGGGACGAGTCCATATGGAGACCCCAGCTGGCACTGAACAACAGAACGCATTGTCTCTGTTCTGTTCCCTCCTTGTTGTTCTAGCCACTGAATTAGCTCACACAGAGAGAGAAAGAGAGCGAGCTCTGTCCCAACAACATGCTGCTGTTTTTGCAACAGCGGCGGCAACATAAGTGCATTCCACTGGCTCCTGTTCACGTACAGTGAATTGGTGTGTTGGTGCTGTCACTCTCCTGGTATTCACAGAAAAACTCTGGGAAGAATATTGAGGGGGACTGAAAGGCCCTTCCTTAAAAAGAGGCCCCTGTGGACAATATCCGGATATTGGGAGAAAACAAGAAAGCTTTACGTTCTATTTACAGACCATTAAAACAAACTAAACTCAGTGGAAAGCGAAGACCTGGCTGGATTGTGCATAACAGCAGGTGTTTAAACTTCAGATGGATTATACTTACTGTACACACCATGGGGAGGCTGCACTAGCTCAAACAGACCATGTAAACATTCAAATGGGGGCAAAGACCCAGAGATACTTGACCCTGGTCCAGATATTACATAATATTTACAAGAGGGACCATGGGGCTCCAAAAATGCAAACAGCAGTTGTGTAAAATTTATTTTTTACAGTTTTTCAACATAAAATGCTGTTTTCAAGTCAGTTTGCATGGTTGATCACCAGTGATTAATTTTTAATATGTAGACGATGTAGAGAGGGGAATGTGGCTGATCCATGCTCAGCACTTTTAGGCAATCACAAAACACTGCCAACACTGCTGTGCTGGATAAAATGTGAGAAAAAAACATCACTAGCCCATTTCCCCTGTGACACAGTTCCACGACCATTACACACTATCCAAACAGTTTTTCAGATTTAGCATTACATCTGACACAAGACACAAAGTGGCCAAAACTGGGGCAGATCTGAAAAAAAAAACAAGATTACAAGATAACAACCACAGTTTGAATACGTAAATTACAGTGCATATTTATTGTTGGGGACAGGAGGGCATGCAGGTTATCTGCCACACTTACACTCTTTCATCATGCCGATGTCCACGCAGCGTTTGAGCCGGCATGCCTGGCAGTGGCGCCTGTTGTCCTTGGTGATGGTGCAACTGCCGTTGAAGGGACAGGTGAAGGTGGCTTTGCGCTTCATACTGCGTCTGCAGGGGTTAATAAATGCATTACATTTTATCTTAAACTTAACAGTGTGCTTAACAAGAGATGTTGATGAAGAGATGGAAACAGAGAAAAGATGAGGAAAGGAAAAGACTGGTTTAACAATGTGGAGTTGCTGAACACATGCATATGTAAGCACGCTGACAGTAGAGCGCTTTGATTTATGTTCAGCATCTTGAGTTTAACAGGTGTAAGATTGTGACACCACTGACACTTGTACACAAATATGTAATCATGGTTGAACTAGATAAACACGTCTGCCCTTCAACTCTGGAGCCGAGTCAAAAAGCACGACTATGGATGAGTGCCAAGGAGTCCAGGATAAAAGATGAGTCCTGCCAAAAGGCGACGCAAAGCATAATAATTTACTCAGTGATGCACACATACATATGTACGTCTATACACAGACGCGAGAAAACGCATGCACACACACACAGCTCAGTGAGAGCAAAGTTCAAGCCAAGGCCAGCTGAGAAATGAGGAAGGAGATTATTAAACATCCGTCTTTTTCACCCTCTCCCTTTAAACATCAATGCTGCCAAGAAGAACAGATGCAAGCAGACAGACACACACACACACAATCACTGAGTCACTCCAGTTATGTCTTTGGCTGAAATGGAAACACTTGCGTATATCAATGAGCCTACAGGCAGGCAATTGGTGAGGCATTAACTATTTCTATAGGCTCAAGCTCATTTGTATTCTCTACGTGCTGCTGTACATTATGACTGAATGTGAACATGAATGTTGCCAGTGGCTTTCTGTGTGTTCTTATGTAACTGTAGGCAGCAATTACAATTGGTGTGTGTGAGAGAGCGAGTGGGCGGCTGGTCATTATGTATGCAAGGCCTGTGTACGTGTGCTAATGTCCATGTGTTTGAGTATCTCTGTCGACGTGCATATTTTTTTTTGGTCTGTGAAGGTGATGCATACGATTGTATTAGCTACACGGGGTGTGTGCATGAAGAGTGTGCACGCATTTGTGTGTGGCAGATCTGACAACTCATGTTTGTATCATAGTGCATCGATAAGCTCACACATCTTGCATTTGCGTGTGTTTGTGTACCTGAAAAAACCCTTGCAGCCCTCGCAGGTCATGGCATTGAAGTGGAAGCCAGTGGCTTTGTCACCACACACGCCGCAGATCCGTGGTGCGTTCCTGTCAAACTCATCAGGGGCCAGAGTGGAGGTACTCACAGCCGAGGACTCCATCACTAGACAGAAAGATGGAAGGGAGAAAAACAGGAGCAACAGAAAGGGAAAAAATAAAAACAAAGATGAAACCAACTCTTTAGGTTGCCAACTCAGCACATCTGAAGCCTATTTCGGGAAGGAAAATTGTAATTTTGATCTGTTCAGCCGTTCACTTCATTAGACATTTGTCACATATTAAGAATCATTTAACTAAACTGTCCTAAGTTTAAAATGTCAAAGTATGTCTAACAACATGAAAAAATGGTCTTCATTTCAGTTGTCCTTTGTTTTCATCTTACAAAGGTGTGAAATCCCAGTACAAAGTGAGACATTGCAAATTTTGCATCACCTTCCTCCATTCCAACCGAACTGTGATTCACGTCTCAGTGAGCCCTGTAGAGCACAGGTGTCAAACTCGTGCCATGGAGGGCCGAGAGGCTGCAGGTTTTCCTTCCAACCAACAGCTCTACCAGGTGATTTCACTGATTAGTCCCGCCTCTCTGTTTGGAGGTAAGGTGATCAGTGAAATCACCTGGTAGAGTTGTTGGTTGGAAGGAAAACCTGCAGCCTCTCAGCCCTCCATGGCATGAGTTTGACACCTGTGCTGTAGAGGAAGGTATGTACCAATTTACTGATGCAATATCGGTATTGGCCAATATTGGCCTTGTTGACTGCTACAGGAGATCCTTTGGATCTGAGTCAGCCTACAAGTCAGGACTTAAAAGGGATGCAGATCACTATCAGAGTCTGCATTGGAACAGGGTCACATTTTGCCAAGACCTGGATCTCACTGAACTGCGTTAGTATCCACAGTGCTGTCAGCTCCTCAATACCATTAGCGAGTTACATTATTGTGCATTCAGGTTCTATGTGTTATCATGATGTGTTCAAAAGTACTCTTGCAAAATTTAGTTTTTGGCAAGAAACTAGAATTTTGTTTGGAGGAGAAATTTGTGAGAGTTGTATAACGGGCTACAAAGGCTTTCAAACAATTAAATAATTAAGAATATTTGTCATGTGAAAGACATTTATTTGTACGATTGAATTTGCTCTCATTCAAAGATGGTGCAATCAAGGCCTAGAAGACTTTAAAGCTGATA
>OMLB01063542.1:1866-14803 GCA_900302555.1 Myripristis jacobus | reverse complement strand
TGTCCCGGTAACGTTCCCTATCCCTCTCTCTGTCCCTCTCTCTGTCTCTCTCTGTCCCTCCGCTTGACTCCACTGTACTGCGGTGGCGGGACAGTGTGCCGGGGGTGCGGCTGAGGGTGGAGTAGGGCCGGGCCTGAACATCAGGGGGACGTGCTTGCTGCCTGTCCTGGAGCCCACGACGACCCAGAGTGCCTTGCAGCTGCGCCTTGTCCGCATCCTTGAGCTGCTCACGAGGTTCAGTGTCCCCGGGAACACGGGCGTGTGTCCAGCCATCCTGCAAACGTGGCGTGGTGGCGTGTTCCTGTCCGCGTGTTGTGGCCTGTGTGTCAGGGTCTTGTGATTGGTGCCGTGTGTGTGTCCAGCCCTCTTGTGTGTTGGGACGCGTGTGTGTTTGCATGGTGGAAGCCCAGCCCTCCTGAGGGTGCTGTGAATGTCGACTCAGTGTGGCGGTGTGAGTGTGAGTTGGCCTGTCATGGTGGTGAGGCCTCGCTAGGCTGCCATAGCGCTCGGGGGGAACAGGCATGGGAACTGAGGGCCTCAAGTTGCTCTGCACCAGCTCAGAAATGATCATCTTCTCCAGTGCCGCGGCATCAGACAAGTTCCTGCGCATTCCGGTACCACTGGACAACTCTGCGGTGCCGTGGGGAGTGAGAAGAGCCGGGGAGACATCGTTCCCTCCCATCCCGACTCCCCCTTCTCTCAGAAGATCAGAGCTGCCAACCACCCCAGCTCGGGACCCCGGTCCAGCTGCCAGGCCATGCAAGGTGAAGGTGTTGGGGGTGTAGCCTCCGTTGAGACACACACTGTCCAACCCGCAGGACTCCTGGCTCTGAGACACACCAACCTCTGTTAGAAGGAACAGGTAAATGTTAGGAGGACAGGTAAACCTTGTAAAAGTTTAAATGAGTTTAAGAGATTCACAGGGATGAATGCATGACTGAATGGACATATTAGGGGCTCATTAGTCTCTCAAGTCAGCCTCTCTTTCCCATCGTCTGTTAGAGTCAGAGAGAGTCTGTATGGCAGTCCGTTAAATTTCAGCGCAACCCCGGGGGTTCACTGTGTAGAATGCAAACAACGCAAAACCAAGGCTTAGCCACAGTGGCCTGGGATCAAATTCAGCCTCGACCCTTTAGTGCATGTCATCCCCTCGCTCTGCCCTGTCTTTCCTGTCTCTCTCCACTGTGACTGCCTACAAAAGCAGAAATGCCCCAAAAATACTGATAAAACAGAGAAATTGAGCACGAGTCAAGACCAGAAGCAGTCACAACACAAGGAAACAAAAGCGATGCAGGAGAATTCAATGCTGCCATAGCCATTGGCTATACCGTTGGCTATAGATAGATAGATAGATAGATAGATGTATTTTATTAATCCCAAACTGGGAAATTCTTGAGCAGCAACGGTTTCCAGTAGGACTAACTTGCTGGACTGCAAAGTTGATGCGGTTAAGGATCTGGGGATTTGACCAGATATCCGTCTTAAGCTCTTGAATGTTTTAGGCATGCAAAAATACAGACGGGTAGGCAGAGGCATTTGGAAATTGCAGGAGCCACATGTTTGTCTTGAGAGACTAGGGGCTCATGTGCACTGAAGATCCCTGGCAGTATCAAGAAAGGTTGGGTAATAACAACATTCTTTGATGAAATGTTATTTAGCCATATGGAAGCGATGTACGTTACATGTATGTTTTCATGATCTATGCATAGTTGTTGTGTGCACATGTAATGCGCAGATATGCACCATGAATTGAACCACAGTACACAAGGAAGTGGCACTCAATGGTTAGAGAGAGAGCACAATAAAGGAGAGCTCATACTCTGCTTGTTTCTGAAGGTTCCTATTGGTCCATGTTACCACAGAGAGACAGAGGGGAAAAGGGGCAAAAGGAAAAAAAACACAGTCAAAAGACAAACAAACATTTGTAAGTTCCAAAAAAATAAAAAGTCACATTACACTGGCATAAATAGAAAATGATTAAAATATTTAGACTGCTCACAGCACTATGTGCTGTGTACTATAAGTGACATTTTAACAGTTTCTAAGTATCCAGAGAAAAACAGAAATATGGCAAACTGCATGCATATTTCTTTGGTCCCAGCTAAGAGGACAGTCAGAGACCAACAAACAGAGGAAAGAAAGTAAGCTGAGAAGAGAAAAATAGACAGAAAAGTGTGACCAAGAGAGCTGTAGTGAGGCGGACCTGTGGAAGTGAAGGGTTGATTGTATCCCTGGGCGAGCAGAGTGTCATAAGGAGACGCTCCAGGATGGGTCTGCAACACTGGATTAGTCAGGAAATGGTTCCCCAAAGCAGCTGGGAAAGGACAGGGAGATTAAATACAGACAACAAATAAATGTCACATTCTTGAATCATTAAATGTTAGCATTAAGCAAAGAAGTAGAACTGTGATTTTAAGTGATTATTACCGCGGTTAAGCGTAGGAGTGTTGTTAACATCTGCTGCAATGAAGGATGATTCAGTCTGTCTGCGAACAGTGTCATTCCACATCCTCCTAATGCGACTCTGGAACAGACATATTACACATAGAGTCAAGATGCACTCGGGGATGGAGAGAAAGAGAGGGAGCTACTGAAGGAGAGAGAGAGAGAGAGACTCGGTGCTGCACCTGTCTGTTAGCAGTGGCTCTTCGACCCTGACTGCTGCTGTAGCGGCTGTTGGAGCGCAGGGCGGCGCCCTTCACTGAGTCAGGAGAGCTGGTGGAGGAGGATCCACAGCACTGGGAGAGACGCAGGCATCGGCCATAGTCCTTCTGGCCCTGCATACAACAATAACATACATAACATATTAGTTTAATCATGTATAAAGATAACTGATTAAGTATCAGCGTTAGGAAAGCTACTTTGAAAGTGTAGGTTTGCAGCTACCAATAGGCAGTTCAAACTGCTTTGCAATAAATTATCAAATTGACACTGTAATAAAACATTATGCAACAGAGCAAAGAAAATTAAGTCACACGCCAACAAAAAATGCCAGTCATTTCAGTTTACTGCAAAAAGCACCCACTTGTTCACTGATACATTGAAATGAATGGCAGCTTTGGTTTTTCATGCATCATTCTCACAGCTGCCTTCCAGAAATTAGAGTTTGGGGGGCATTCTGCACCAAGCAGGAGTCAGGTACACATGCAACAACTTCTTTGTTAAGTATTTGTTAATAGATAGCAATTATACGGCTCACTCAGATTTAGTTTTATAATTTTAGATTCAAAACATTAAGCTAAATAATTTTTCACAGCATCCATGATATTTAAATCAAACTATCACACCTGCGTATTACTTCTTATACTAATCTAGTTTAGTTTTCTGTCAAACTCTGAACTGGGTAAAAGGATTCACCTTAGATTATGACACAGGAGATGCTGCCAAATTGATAGTAATCACATCCAGTTGAGAAAAAAAGTTAAACCAGTACCTTTTATGGCCTAAAATCATTTGTAGTTTCAGTAGTTAATATGATGACAATTACTGGTTTAATTACATGTAGTGAAACCACTCCCCAACACTGTTATTACCATGGTAACTACATAAAAAACAACAATATAGTCTCTCTCTCTCTCTCTCTCTCTCTCACTCTCTCTTTCTCTTACACACGCACACAAACCCACCTTCCTGGCGAGGGTGCAGTGCAGTATGGTGATGAGCAGGCCTTGGGCTGTGTTGAGGGAGGAGAAGAGATAGGCCAGCAGAAGAGACGGAGCAGAGAGGAAGACGAGGCCTGAGGACCAAGTCACACTCTGGAGGAAGAGGAGGGTGAGGGAGCCCACTGCCCACGCCCTGGAGGAAGGAAGAGGACACTACTAAAGTTTGCTCTGAGAGATCTGGGGCCATTTTATCCGTGCATTTTCTTCTCTCGTGTCTTTTAATTTGTGAAAATATTTTTCATGACTCATGAAGAAACATAACTGAGAGCCAAAGCCACTGAGTCAAAACTAACCTCCTTGGTCCGAGCTCAACCCATGGTCACCCAAAATAAATCAGCATGAATCATGATACTGACCTAAGGTTGTCATGACGACTGGAGTCTGGCTTCAGGGCAGCGGAGCTGTGCATCTTATGCAGGGTCATCACCAAGACGGCTAGGTTCAGCTGAGGGCAAATAAGGTCACAGACATTATTCTCTGTGAACTACACCTCATAATAATCACTCAGAATAAAGCTAGTAGAAGTTAAACTGATTGCAGAAGAACATCTATGAATGACATCGAAGAAACAGTTCACCCAAAATACAAAACAGATACTTTCCCATCTACACATAGTGCAATCTATCCATCCAGATAGTTTCTGTGTGATTTGGAATTCGTAGTCCTTGGGGGCAGATAGATACAGTTTGGCAGTGACATTTGGCAGGAAATAGTTCCCAATGAAACTCTTGCTCCCACAGGCCGTTGATTATGTCTGATATCCGTCACTGTTTTTGGAAAGAGCTGATGCTGCTGCATTTTTCACATGAAAATGTTTGACAGTTGCAACAAATGCATATCCACCCAGCCCTATTATACTGTACTGTGGTGGCAGGAGACAGGAACGATCATGAAAGACTGGAAACCTCACCAAATTGCACAGAAAATATATATAAATACGTGTGTTGTATTTTAGGTAAACTGTTCCTTTAACGTACATGAGCATAAGGTCTCACCGTTATTATGACAGCCACAGGTCCTAGGAAACTCCAGACGAAGTAATTGTCTGTCCGTAGCCAGCATCTACACACACACACACACACACACACACATACAAACACGTTCACACAAACAAATAACAGGAAAAGGAAATTGAGACATCCAATAAAACAGAGCCAGAGCCAGACTGGGATGGTACACAAATACATTTATGTAGGCAAGTAACTGTAGTCATGTGCAAATACACAAACACACACACACACACACACACACACACACACACACACACACACACTGCTCCACCTACGCAGTGTTTGAACCGTAGCCTCTGAAGTCTATGGCTGCCGACACAGCCACCACCAGCCCAGGAATAGAGTAGCCGCACAGGTAGAAATACTTCCTCCTGGAGTTGCGTCCTTCAAACACCTCGCGCTGCAGCAGGTACAGCTCCACCCCCTCCAGGCACAGCCAGCAAAACACAGAGAGCAGCGAGAAGTGTAGCAGGCCAGCGATGATGGAGCACGCCACCTGCAACAGGGAAAAGAGAGGAAAACAAGGAGACAGAGAGACACAAGATGATGGAAGAGTAGCAGCAAAGGAACAACTCTTCACTGTCTTGCCATCATTTGTGCAGTCTATTTACCTCAAGCATTAAGAATAGGGAATCACACTGAGCTGCAAATGAATTATACTGGGCGACACAGAGCATTAGTCAACCCTGCCACTCCACTCTGTCTGTCATTAACGCAGCATCCCTGTACTCACTGTGAACTGGGTCTTGTTGGCACCAACAAGGAACAGCAGCTCAGTTACGAGCAGGTTGGCCCACAGGTTGCAGTGGATGCTGCTGTGGTCCGTGTGCCACGGTGCCCCCTGGCAGCACAGGGTGGTAAGGCAGGTGGCCAAACACACGAGGGCTACGGAGATGCCGACCCAGGAGACGACGTAGACCAGCAGCTCCTCCACACCGACCCCCGACTGGGGAGAAAAGACATGATGAAAGAAGCGAGGGGGGTAGATTCTTTTTGTATTTTTTTTTTCTTTAAGACTACAGTACATGTGTATATGAAAAAGATGTTAACACAAGTTTGTATTCATATTTGTGTATGTGTGTGTGTGTGTGTTTGTGTCTGTGTTTGTGTGTGTGTGTGTTACAGGAGCTCTAATACAGTTTTTATCAGTGGCTCACAAGCATTTCTCAACACAGAGGTCACATTTTCAAAACTCTGCACTCAGTTGACATAACAGCAGTTTACATGAGCTGAACTGTGGATCGCTTTTCATTGCTTTGACATAAAATGCATTTAATGGCGACATGTTCCAAAATTCATTCCTCTCTCATTCAATCTGCGCCATAAAACAACCAAAGAAACCCTACCACTATATGCAAAATGCAGCAGATCATAAAACACACGGAGGGGTTTTGCTGAGTTAGTGATTCATTTTTTGACATGTGTATTATGTATTATGCTGTATTATACTGTATTATGCAAAAAAACCCAGAGCCAACAAAAAACATCAGCAGCAGCAACAACAACAAAGATCATTCAGACAAAATGATCCTGTTGAGCGACAATCTTTGCTCGTGTTTTGGCAGGAGAGGCTGATTTTGAGACGTTTGTGAAGTGATTTGATAGTTGCAGTACGTTTTGGAGGCAAACTTAACTGCTGTGCCAAGCTGTGCTTCAGTGGAGAGAACCGTGTTACTCTAAGAGTGCTGTAAATGTGACTTCTGCACTGAGAAATGCTCGTTAGCAATCGGTAAAAACTGTAAAAGAAATGAAACTGCACTCAATAGAGAGAACATCTTTCAACACTTAATGCAATTTCATGGCAGACGAAACGCCCTGCGGCCTTCATCAGCATTGCTTTCAAAGCTGCAACCCGTGATGTATCACTCCACTCTGTGCTTGCTTGGTAAACATTGTGCTGGAGAGGGCTGTGGGGTGAAGTCAGTGAGAGTTGATGTTGGAGATGGACTGGAGACAGACAGGTCAAAGCTGACGTATAACCCAGAACTGTGAAGCTGGGGCTTATGTGCTCTAATCTTGATTTACAGTTCTGTAAGCATGACTGACACCTCAACTGTTTCCAGTAATATGAAGTTATGAAGTGAGGGACACCCCTATGTATAGCTGGTCGTGCACAACTGTGAAAGGCTGCACAACAGCGTACATTTATGAAAATCACAGATTGCAGATTTATATCAGCATTGGTCTGCCATGAAATGCTTTTGAACTATTCTAAATGCTGTTATTGTTGTGTGTGTGTGTGTGTGTTACTCACTGCAGGTTGCTGGTATGTCATGAGGACAGCATAGCTGGACAGGTGGTTGCAGGCACAGGTAGTGTGTGTTTTGTTTGTGTGTATCAGTCGACAGCCCTGCGTGGACCACCTGCCACTCCCAGAAGATCCTGATGCATTCCAGAAAGAACAGTTGGGGCCAAAGTGGTTCTCGAGCTGTGAACATGGAAATAATAACACACACACACACACACACACACACACACATTAAATGCAAGACTGTCAGCAATTTGCTAATTCTGATAATTGGCTCTGAAGTGAAATCATCTCCAGTTGCGGTTTCATCGCACCTGCAGGTGTCTGAGAGTGAAGATCACGGGCTCGGAGAGGTAGACTCTGTTGGCACCTCTGTGGACGGAAGCCGAGATGACATGGGAGTTGACTACCAAGCTCCTACCCCTGACCTCTGACCCCTGGCCCAGCCCCAGGCCCAGTCCCAGCCGCAGAGTCGAGTTCTGCGTGGTGAGGAAGGAGCCTAGGTTCTTATAGAGAGACAGGACCAGCTTCACCTGGCCTGGAGAGGACAACAGAGGGGAGAAAAATGGTAATCAGGGGGAAAAATCTGCTTCTGTATATTTTATTCATTAATCAATTTATTTATTTCTGACCAGTGGGAGTTCTGACAACACCAATTATTGGTCTGGCCCATGATGTAACAAACCAACACAGAATATGGAGATTTCTATCTACAAAGAGTTGGTGGTGCAGTATGGTGCGTGCCACAGACCATTGTTGCTGTACTGCTGGAGAGCCATCGCTGAGATCTGTAGAATACTGTCGCTGTCGTAGGAGTGAGGGAACGTCAGGTCCTGTATGTCTGCCTCTGTATTCAGCACATACACCTCGAGATCTGTGCACACACAGACACACAAAGATGAGCTGGCAAGGTCCACAATGCCCAAGAGTAGCACAGCAAAGAGAGAGTCACCAAAGACACGTACCAACATTAGGCGCCCTGTCACTGAAACGGCCCTCGTAGAGATTGTTTGCCAACAGAAATGCTCCTTTCTCTATTGCATCTAATAGCAGCGATGCTGAGCGTGACTGGTCGGCGTTGCTCATGTCAGCCCAGGAAACCAGAGCCTCAGGACCCAGCAGGTTATCAACCGTCTGAACGACCGCCTGAGGGGGACACAGAGAGAGAAGAGTAGAACCACTCCCCCACGTCCTAATGGTACCACTACTACAACTGCCATTACTACATTACTACTACACGTAAAAAAAATAATAAAACAAACTATCTTTTTATCTATCTATCTATCTATCTATCTATCTATCTATCTATCTATCTATCTATCTATCTATCTATCACTACTCTACTTAGTGTCATAACTTACCTGAACATAAGCTCTACATGTGCGTTCCCTCTTCTGCAGCTGAAATGGAGAAAAAAAATCAAGCATCTATTGTTAAAGTCATCATCACTGACATTTCCAGGAAAGGTCAACAACACATCTGTATTAGCAGCGGGAACAATTTACCTTGTTGTAATTGCGTGCTGCTGATTCTTTATTGGCCGGTCTCAAGGCCTGGAGCTGGGAGTCCAGGATGTCCAATAGCTGCTCAATAAGCTTGACAGACATGCTGACATCACCGGCATAGACCCGCCCCCGGGTCAGGTTGACCAGCTCCCCGGCAATGTTGGCTGCGTTCTCCCCACTCTTAATCTGGAGGCGGGTGGGGGTGTTTATAATGTCAAACATTTTGACATTTAAGAGAGAACGGCTTGCTGACTGGCTCTGGGGCATTTGCACAGCATGTGTGTTTGTGTCTGTGTTTGTCTGTGTGTGCATTTGTCTCTGTGCGTGTGTGTGTGTGTGTGTGTAACTAACCTTCTGTGCAATCTGGCTGACCCAGGGTGAGGTGCAGTTGGAAAGGTCAGGCCCTCTGGAGCTCCATCCCACTGGAGACAACATGCACTGATAGGAGGCTATACCTGGAGTGGCAAGCACAGAGACAGGTAGACAGAAACAGTGAAAAAGGGAAAGGGAGACGGCAAGGGAAAACAAGAGAGAGAGTGAGTGAGAAAGAGAGAGAGAGAGAGAGAGAGAGAGAGAGAGAGAGAGAGAGAGAGTAGTCTGACTGTGGCGAATAGGGAGAGTACTATTTTACCTGAGGTGGTTTGTCACCTCCCTGCACTTCTCCTCTCATGCATATTTAAGTATGAGACAACAGCTACAAACTGTGCAGTTATAACCATGATTTAAGATAAGATTATTCCCCCGATGCAATCAGCACCTCAGTGCTAAGCCCATGTCGGAGCCATGCAATGTAATTGGGGTTCGGACAAAAATGCACCACAGCATCATCTACATAATCTGCATAACAGCTTTTTCTCAAAGGGAGAGATGCACAGGGAGAGGAAAGGTGATAAAAATCACCTTTACCTCTGTGTACAACAAAACTCTCTCTCTTTCTCTCTTTCTCTCTCTCTCTCTCTCTCTCTCTCTCTCTCTCTCTCTCTCTCTTCTCTCATCTGGAGGCAAGTTCAAAGAGAGGACATCCGACTATATTTCACAGGGAAACGAGATCCAGGCACACACATGCAAATACCACGTACCAACAAACACACATACAGGAAAACAAATGCAAGTGTATGCAAGTGGAACTATGAGACGATTTACTGTGCAAATTAAAATCACTTGCCCACATATGCCATTACCCTCCCACCACACACACACACACACACACACACACACACACACACACACACAGACAAAGACAGACTGAAATACACGCACATCTCCACTCACATAATGCACCACACACTTACCCAGTGACCCTTTAGGACAGGGCCTCTCCACTGTCTCTCCCTTCAAGGTGGGAGGCCACTGCACCCCTCTCGCCACCCGGCCCTCACACCCGCCCACCTGGCCCGGGCCCCCAGGAGCCAAGGGAACACGCAGAGGAGGCCGGGGGGTTAAAGGGACCATGGCTGTGATGGGGCGCTGGTCAAAAGGCCCTCGGTTGATCACGCCGATGGGGTGAGATGCTGAAGGCCGCACGGGGGTCAGAGCTACAGTGGCCGTGTAGGAGCGGACCGTGGTCATCAGGGAGGACAGGGGACCTGCACACACAAGCATCAACCCACTGATTCTCCAGCATCATCACCTTAGTAAGTATACCCCCCTCCTCTGTAACCATAGCAACAAAATAAAACAGTAGCAAGCCCCGCAAACATTAAACGCTCTGTGCCTTAATCAGCTAGATGACTGTTACTTTGTAAAACACAATGACAAGGAGGAGAGGAAACACTAACAATGGATGATTTTCAAATTTCGCCATTGTGTTTGCATTTCTTGGTGCTGGACTTCATTGCAAAAACACTCGTCAGTGGGGATAATGCCACACCAAAGGAACAAGACGTATACAGACTGACCACACAGAAGACCTAGCTCACTGTGCTTCATAAAATAAAATTAAAGAGATTCAGCAAAAGGAAAAAAACAAATCCTGAAGAAGAGGGGAAAAAAAACATAATCTAAATTAAGTGAGTGCTGTTATTCTAAATTTTTGTCTGGTGACCGTGGTGCAAGCGTGATAATCCATGGTGAGGTGTGTGTTTTAGTGGTTTCATTATTTTAAGAACCACCCAATGCAAAGTGAATCACGGTGCTTTGCCTCCACATTGTGCATTTAAAGCCTTTTAATGCACACCTCCTTGTGGATTATCACTGAATCGGAAGACATAGGTGTAGGTGTTCAACAGACCTTTTGTGGGTGGGGGTGGCGTAAACTGCAGCGGGTATCTCAGGACATAATAATTATTCCACACGTACAGCTGGTTGTCTCTGGGGTTGTAGTCTATGGAGGAGATGTACTGGTAAGGGTTGGGGAATGGGATTTGAACCGGCAGCTCCTGACCACGGCTGGTGTCGTAGGCGTACACCACCATGTCGCCGCCAACCCGGCCGTCAGCCTGCCCCTCGTCGTCCTGGAAGACAGAGCGCACGGCGTAGAGCACGCCACACGCCATGAAGGCGTTGCTCGCCCCGCGTTTATCAAAGCCCGTGGCCCACGTGCCCTCGAAGCGCAGGGTGTACGGGTTCACCTGGAGGATGGGGCACACACAGGAGGAGGAGAGGAATCAATCAGCAGTGCAACCTTCCTCTTGTCCTCCTTCCTCTCCCAACCTTAAACCATCCATCTCTCCCCCCCTGCCACCTCTCCTACCTGGCTGACCACTATGCGTCCGTTATTGGCCTCAGTAGAATAGATGACCCAGAGGCCGTTCTCGTCCACTGCCAGATCGATGTCTGACTTCCCTCCCCAGCGGTACGGCGAGGTGTCGTGGTAGTTAGCATTGACCACCACCGCCTCACCGCTCTTGATGCGTGTCCGCAGGTCGTACTTGACCAGATTGCGCGTTCGCTCCTTGTTGTAGAACACGGCACCATCATACACCACAAAGCCTGTACCGTCCACACGGCTGGGCAACCTAACGATCCAACAGAGGGAGAGAGAGCGATAAGAGATGAAGTCAGTGTGCATCAGGACTGGTTTCAGTTCATTTAAGACGGACAATTTCCTATCAAATTCAAACATTCGGTATGCAATTTTTTTCTGCAGCTGTGGATTAAGATGGAGGACGTTCAGATGACATAACAAAACTTCTGGCAGCCATATTAAAGGTCCTCAGCTCTTTCATTTGTTCCTGTAATATACAACTTTCCGATATTAACAGAACTGAGCACACATGGTTTGGTTTAACTTGAAACAGATCATTTCACCACGGACACATCTGACTGATTTTGTGTTTAGATGAAGGTCGATTGAAGTGACACTCAATTTAAGGAAAATGTGAACTACTACGCGCCATGCTTGAGCCTACATGGTTCTCATCATCTGCCCGACTTGCAGATTAATTATGTCTTTATTCTAGGCCTACCTGTTTTTTTTTTTTTGGCAGCTGTTTCTAAATGGTACTGACTTAAATGAACCCAAGGTGACTTTAATTTTTTTAGATTTGAGTAGATGTACTTTATTAGTCCCCAAGGGTTAATTTGTCTTCAATTCCATGTGCAGTCCACAGTCAGGACACACAGAAATTCACAACAATTAAAAGGTATAAACACTGCGCACACATCTAAAACACAATCCAAGAATAGAAACTCCCGTGTAAAGAAAGCTGAAACTCAGAGTGTAAGATGTGTGTTGGGTCTGAAATTATCCTCTGGGCCAGTCAGATTTTTTTTTTTAACATATCTGAACAGTGACTATATCTAGTGGAAGGAAGTTTTGGTGGTGCTTAGTAGCGACAAGTAAGTTATCTACTCGGTGTTTTGGATTAGAAACTACAACTAAAGACAGCACACTTTACTGTAAACTTAATTTAGAGACAAATCTACCTTATTCACCTTTACTTTGAACATAAATGATGTAAAGGTGCACTATGTAAAATAGCCATGACATGGAGACCCTTTCAACTCAAAAGATAAAAACAAAAACAAAAACAAAAAACAAAAACAAGGAAGGAGCATGAAATTTGATGGCAGAGTCAATATGTTTCTCATCTTTGGCTGGATTCATTAACCCTCCTGTTATGTTCACATTTTTGAACATCTTTTATGTTTGGGCTCAATTTGACACCTGCAGTTTAAACTTCCACAAAATTATTATGACTAAAATTGTTATCAAAGTTTATGTGTCAGGTACTTTATGTTTCTTTGTTGATTACCTAAATAGCCCTTTAAATAAAACATGTCATCATGTCAATTTCATCTTTACCCGGTAGTGCCCATTACATTAGGAACACTCATTAAATATGAAGCAAAAAAAATGATGTTAATCATTCATTTAGAGACGTTAAACATTGGCTGGGGTCAAATTGACCCCAAACATAATAGGAGGATTAAGACCGTGTCTTCCATGTGTCCAGGTAGAGCACATAGACAATTTAGCCAATAGGTTTTTTTTTTGTTTTTTTTTACCATGACTATACACTATAAGCTAACTTTGGAACTTTCAACCCTTCAAGCAATTTTGATTTGAAA
>OMLB01063538.1:8409-22427 GCA_900302555.1 Myripristis jacobus | reverse complement strand
AATTATGTTTTTTTTTTTTTTTGTTTTTTTTTTTTTTTCTGTTCTCCTCTGTACTGGCCCCACACCTCAGCAGGGACAACGCAACTATTGATTTATTACACATAAAGGTTCGGCAGTGCTAGTAATTCCAATCATGGTGCACGCAGTCTTGGCGGTATAAATTAAGAGCTCTTAAACAATGCATGATGACCTCCTCCACAAACACTATGCACGCTGTGACTGTGAGCAAGAAATGTGCATTCACACAAAGCACCAGCTCTGTAGATTTAGATCTGTAGATGGATTTGGAGTGTGATTGGAGATGTATTTGCTGTTGGCTGCTTGTGCACTTCAGTTGCAGCACTCAAGCTGTTCGGTCATGTGCTGCCATGTGTCCCTGCACAGTAGTAGCAGTGGGGCATTGGCTGGTGAGATATTCTGCTAGTCTCTCTCTCTCTCTCTCTCTCACTCACACACACACACACACACACTTTCGAGGCGCTTGCAGAAATCACATGTTTTACAACAGCCCTGGAGAGGGGGAGGAGAGAAGTGTGACAAGCTCTGACATTTCCATTTCAGTTATAAAAGATACATCTGCCCTCAAAGTGTCAAGATTTCCTGTATACACAGTTCATATGAGAAAGCCAGATTCATATCATCACAAAAAAATTATACCAAACACTTTTGTTCATTCTTTCCGTTTAATGATGTACTGTTGTGGTCTTAGTTTGTGTAACAGTGTTTTTCTTTGAATTCACAACAGATTTTGTTTTTTTGTTTACTGTTTTCTTGTTTTTTGGTTTTTGGTTTTGTGCGAGAACTGCTGCGGGCTGGCAAACCTTGTGAATGACTTACATAGCCAACCTCTCAGGCACTTAAAACACAAAGGATGACAAAATGCATTAAAACTGTACTACTATTGTTGACAATAAGAAATATTGAGTCATCGGTAGGTGCATCATAAGTATATTATTAATCACATTGTAACTGAATCAGAAAATGTCATAAAAACAAATTAATGCAGTGACTGGATTATAAGACTGTTATAAATAATGTTTTATCCGTCAGAGTCTACATATTTCTCATCATTCAAATGCCCTTATGTTGTGCTGAAGCCCTGTGTCTTAAAAATTATGTTCTCATACAACCACACTGCATTCTCAAGTATATGTCAAAGGGAACATAATTTGTGATTGTAATATGTTTGTTTTGTTTTTCAATGCATCACAGTCTGTGCTAGGAGGAGGACGGGTTGCTGGGTGGGTCAAACAACCGACTTTCACTCCAGCTCGAGTCCATCATGAAGCAACACTGGTGTTTGTGTTTTGCAAATATTACATATGTTACATTATATAATCTTAACCAAGTGGTTTTTAATGTCTGAACCTAACCTTTCTCTAATATTAACTAATTTGTTTTGGTGGCAAAATTAATGACGCTGGCTAAAATGCCGTCCGACATGATAAACAAGATATTATAGATAGCAACATATTTCTGATATGTCAGGAACAAATGTAATCCGAGGCAAAACATGTCTTCCCCTTAACGAAATTAAGAATGCAGGTTAGTTTATGGGAATGCATAGGAAACAGGGTTGCTTATGTAGAAATGCATTGGTAAAAACATTACTTACAACAGCTTCAACTATGTTATGTAAGAATTATAACGCTTTATAGCATTTTTTATGCATTTATAATCACACTGTGCTTATGATGCATGCACGACCACTTCTGTTTAATAACCAACATGAAGTAAATTGCTTGAAAAAAGGTGTTTCCTTGCCAATATTCTAAACTGTCAAAATTGAAGGGGCCCTACACTTAAAAAAGAAAGGGAAGAAAATAAAGACACCCCCCTATCAATCGATGAAACACAGTCTGCTAGAGAAGGAGAGAAAGAAGGCTAATGGAAATCCACGAGTGCTGGGAGAAAAGGCAGCCTGGAGCTGGCAAAGAATGGGTGGCGGGGGTAAAAAAAAAAGAGATTTATGATCATGCTGGTCCAAGTGGAAACTCACTCTTGATTGACCACTTCCAATTGAAACCTGACCTCCAGGTCAACAAAGAGATTTAATCAGATACTGAAATCTAAGCATGCTGGGGAGAAGTGAAAAATGATGTGCAACCATTCATCTCGAACCTGATCCAGGGTGATTAAATATCTAGACAAAAAGAGGCATTTTTTTCCCCTTAAAGGCAAACACTGGCCAGGGTCAGATGATTTAGCAAATACAATAGGAGTTTCTATATTATTACTGTTATATGTACTATACAAACTGAAGAGATATACCCCACATTTTGTGAATCATTCAAGACTTTTGAAGAATTATATAAATGGTACAATTTGTCTAAACATATAGTGCATCTAGTGGGTTGTGGATTCTGTTTGTGAGACAGAAATAGCAGAGGTGATACAGAAAGAGTACAGCAGAAGGAAAGCAGCCAGTCAATGCATAAGAGAGCCAGAGAGGGAGGGAGAGAGAGAGAGAGAGAGAGAGAGAGAGAGAGAGAGAGAGAGAGAGAGAGAGAGAGAGATGAATATGCCTCTGTCCATCTATTGTGCTCAACCAACATTTACTCTCCATGGTTTGCATAAAAAGAATTTCCTTAAGTAAATTATTTTCTGGTAAACCAAAGACATTGTGTTTGGCAATGTACTTTAGTTTCCAAATCAATTTCTCAACAATTTTGTCATCAAAAGCAGCTTGATTTATTTGCATGTTTGTTTGTTTTCCCCCCATAATGTTTACGGCATTTTCACTTGAAAAGAGGGACAGCCATCGAGCGACAGAGCAGTGAGTATCTAATTCATCACTCTCCGCACGACTTGCCTACAGGGCCTTTTTAATTTATTTTCACTTCACCACTTTGAAAACTGTTGGCTCAGGCTATTCTAACATATTCATAAATCTTCTAAGATAGGCTCATGGAGAGCTTCAGCAAAGTGGAAAGAGAGAGAAGAGAGAAAGCATGTGGCGGGGGTTGAAAAAAGCAAATTAGTTTGCTTTTGTTTTGGTGCTAATTTATGACAGGCATATTGGAGGTGACTGTGGAGGTTGCAGGGCCCTTATCTCCCTTTGTCCTTGTTACACACACAGTACAGTGTATACAGTCAGGTCCAAGAGTCAACTACCGAGAATTATCTGTATATTGCTACTACATGTGCAGAATATGCCTTTTGAACAATGGATAATTTGCATTAAAAAAAAAAATTCAAGACATTTCTGAGATATGATCAAACAACATGTCAGTACTATATTTTAAAAACAAAACTGTAAAGAGTTAGCATGGCTTAGGACATCTCTGGGAGTGTTTTGTGTTGTTACAGCATGTATCACCTTTTCCCTTTTCAGATGAATACCAAAGATGTTCAGGGCTGGTGACTTTGGAGGGAAATTCATGCAAGTCAGCACTCCTTGCTCGTCCTTGGATTTCAAATAGGCCTGGAATTGCCAGAAGAGATGACATGCCTGCGCAGAAAAGGGTGATGCTTCTCTTTGATCAGTGTGTAGTTGATCCTGAGCGAGTCACCGGCCCTACAATAGACAAATCATCCCCACAACTCAATATTTCTACCACTGTGTTTGACTGCAGGTTTGTGTCATCATCCCACATAAGTTCAAGGCATCGCTGAAAAAAAAACTTCAAACTTTTCTTCAACAAGAAAGTTTTGGTTCTGTTTGCCCATGTTAAACATTTAGAATTGCCATAGACTTTGCCAGTCATCTTTTGAATGCGCCTTTACTAACTAGAGAAGGATGTTCTTTGTTCATTCGGCTTTATATCTTGAATGTGGATGATGTTGTGTCTTGTGAAGAGTTGTGAGCTTGATACTCTGATCCTCAGATGGCGTTGTCACTTTAGATCTCCCTGATTTTGCTCCTGATGGAAAATCTCTCCAGAAACTCACAATTTAGTTCTTATTTGGTGCTGGATAGGTGTTCAGCAACAGCACTGGTGACAATAATGTAGAGAGGACCATGTAAGGGATAATCTACGAGTAGGTGTGTGTTAAATGTGGAGGCAAAGACCCACCTGATACAAAGTGCATTGGGTTGGTTGCCTCTGCTAAGAGCCTTGAAACCGTTTAAAGCCCCCTTACGAGTTGAGTTGATTGATTGGCCCGCAATGTAAAGGAAACAGGGGGAGGAAACAATATCAAAAAATCCACTGGTGTTTTTTTCCTTCCTGGTTGTTAGTTTATCAAATCGATAATTCAGCTGTGCTGCCGCAGTTTATAACAAGGAAGCTCTGACAGCTGTGTTTTTTAATGTTGCTATGGTTACAGGTTGGGTAGCGGATAAATTTTTAACGGTGATTAAAGTTGAGCCGAACTACGCGTGCAATACAAGGTTTTAATGCACACCTGCCGGCCAATCAGAAAAGAGTACTCACCCCACATGGCACAATTCTAAGTACACACCTAAATCCATTCTTACCTGTAGAATTCATGACAATTTCTCAGGGATCCAAATATTTTGATGTGTATGCGTTCTAAATAATGTGTTCTTGAAAAGCTATCCATCTGCGTAAAACATATATGAGTTGCATGTCATTCACCTTTTACCATCCCCACTACAATAGATGCTATATTTCTCAGTTGTGTTACATCTCAGTGTTTTTTGGTGCCGCTGTGCTCGATCTGATTACAGGCAGGGAATGTACAGACTGTGCTGTATCATATGTTTATGCACCTGACACTCCTCCATATAAGATAATAAGTAATAACAGAAGTGGAATGTTTTCTGCAGAGCAGTTCACCCGGAAACTAAAGTTTTCACATGACGAAGCAAAAGATTCGACAATTTTAACAAGCAATGTGCAATTTTATCTGAGCACTGAATGGTATCAAGAGCAGCGATTTTGCCAATAAACCCTGGAGAGGAGGAGAAAAGGGCTGGAAACAGCAACACGGCTGGTCCACACGTGTTTGGTTTGTATCATTATGTCTCAAAAAGTCTTTGCACAGCATGCATTCATTTCAGAATTGTTAACACATTCTGAAATCGCATACCACTCGCTAATTCCAGCTTTCACTTTTATAATCCCCAGTATTTTTTTTTTGCCGATCCAAATGGAGACAAAAAGTCAGACAGTGAGAGTCCAGCCACAGCAATATAATTCAGCACTAAGCTTTAGCCTGGAGAGGAGACAAATAAATAAACAACAAATTAAGGTGGGAGAAAGAAAGTGTGATAGAAAACATTCCCTAAATGTACGATGTTGTTAAAGTGAATTTTTCATTCACATTTAACTTCTAAGAAAAACAAAACTGTAGTTCTTTAAATATGATATTCCAGTGAGGTGCACAATCTATTACACAGTTCCACTAATGTTTATAAACCGTACAAGACAGTACATTGCTACTACATGTGCAGAATTTGCCTTTTGAGCAACCGGTAATTCGCATAAAATGTCTACAACATGCACATTTTTTAGGGTTCAGAGAGAGGGAGAGAAAGAGGGAGAGATGGAGAGAGAGAGAGAGAGAGAGAGAGAGAGATTAATCTGTTCTGACAAGGATCGATGCATACCTCTTGCATGACCACAAAGAGTGGCTGCTAATAACACACCCTGATGACCTCTTGCAGCGGGCTGTCAATGATGCAGTGTATGTGACCTTTACTCAAGCCTGAAATGTACAAAAACATAAAAACTGGAACGTCCACAAGCTTTTTTTTTTATTTGCCATTTTAATGTTTGGTATATCTATTATACACTCAGTCATGCCTCTATTGTTTTTTTTTTTTAAAGAATATTTTTCATTTCTGCTTTATTAGATAAGAGAAAGGAAAGAAAGGCGTCCATTATGCATGATTTTTTTAATAAAGGCTTATTTAGGGAGAGGGGGCACAAAGCCTTGGTTGATTTCACCAATATTTTACAACACAATTATCACTGTGGAAGAGGAGTGAGTTTAGGACAGGCTTTGATAGGTAGCTCCCTTGAAGTGAAATTCCACTGCAGCATTCTGATCTAAATCTAAGTGAAAGCAGAGGGATTTTTAGAGTGTTACATCTGCATTGTGTTATCTGTGACTCACAGCCCCACCAGCTCACAAAGAGCACACCACAGAGAGCGAGAAAAGAAGAAAAAAAAAGAAAAAAAATCTCTTTGACAATCTGGTCCTTTTGGAATTACAGTGAAAAATATCCATGAAAGAAATGTACCCATGACTAAATGCATGCTTTTGCGGCGGATTGCTTGTTTCTTGTTCATTACATTTGAATGAAAATGCTGTGTCAAAGTATAATGCTAATTCCACCAAAGTACCGCTAGATGTTTTCCCCCGTGTACTCAGCTCTATTTAAAAAATAATAAACAAAAAAAATAAAATAAAACAATAATGCTGCATTACAGGTTTCTAATAGCACTTTATTAAAACTGTTTCAACAAAGTTTTCTAGTTGCAGATGTATGCCACAAGGCACCAGGTAGAGAGAGTGTTGAGGCTCGGAGGCAAAAAGAGAAGAAACAGGCACGATTAAAAGTTTAATGAAAAGAACGAAATGGAGTGGGTTTTCTATTACTGCTTCCTTGTCCTAACTCATGGTGCTGCATACTGATACCAATAAACCAATTCCCTTATTTAATTCACAAGCAATTAAAAATGGCTAGTGAGGATTAAGGTTTTAAAAAGTTCACTGGCATCCCTTTCCAAAATAGGGCTTTTTTGTTGACATCCAGCTACTGGAAAAAAGATAATAAAGAACTTGCATATGCATATAGAAAGGCTGTGATTAATATCAAATATTGTATGTCTAGATGACAACTTATATCATAATGAAAAGGTCAAATAGCCACTTGAAAAACACTCTACAGGGGAGTTATATGTCAGTCATTGCTGCATACTGTAGGTGTTCAATTCTCAGTTACATTGTGGAACAGTTGAGTTAATCTCTCTGCAACTTTCAGCAACTCCACTGGTAAAGCAGACCAGTGGAGGGTATGAATAAAAAAACAGCGAATTGAATTGCGAGGGGAAGAATGCAGAAAATAGACAGTGAAGAACAGAGCGAAAATACTTTCCAAGAGAAAGGCGTCAGGAAGGCGGAATTGAGACAGACAAATAAGATACTAAAAAAGAAGAAAAAAATCAGAGTCTACGTGACATGGCTCGTCTCTACCTGACCTCTTCTGAACAAAGGCTCCAGCAGGACCCTCCCCAGACATCACACAATATTGATATCCAGTGCCTCCTCTACCACATACCCAGCTTGATGCATCTTACACACCCATCCACCCACCCACACAAACACACACTCACACACACACCACTCTGACAGAAACACAAACGGGCAGAAAGCAGAAAGTGGTAACCCAGGCCCATTACTAATACAACAATGCAGTTTGGTCTGCAGATTAATTACACTACAATAAGTCAATTCATACAATATTGATGTAAAAAAAAATGCCATTGCTTGCTCCATAGTCATTGGTGCTCTTCTCAGGAATAGAGCAGGAATAATTACGCATGCAATAATGTGAGTAGGGTGGCACAGAAGCACCGTCACCAAACAGCAAGAAGGAACTGGGTCGATGTCTTGTTCCAAACCTTTGCACGGTTGCAATTCCCTCCCTGTGTGTGTGTGGGTCTCCTCCCACATACTCTCCAAATTCCCTGTGAGTATCTATCTGTGTTAACCCCAGTGAAGGAATGGAAACCTGTCTGGGGTGTTTCCCAGTGACCCTAAAAAGACTGAGTGGACAGAGAGAATGAGTGAAGATGAAAGAATTTCTTTGCCCAATGAAAGGTTTACAACAACACACAACACAGAGAGGTTACCCATTAAAGTTAAATTAAATTTCAAAGTGACTGAGTGGTAAGTGGCAAAATTCACAATGCACAGCTGCACCTCGTAAGTCCCGCAGTTTGTTTTGTACTGTGATTTTTGTGTCACAATTTTGATTTCGGTTTAGTTAGGAAAAAAAATTCCATTTCCAGTGTTCTCTGAATTTTATCTTTTTTTTTGTAAAAGTAACTTTTTTTCATTCAGAGATTTGGGATAACAAAATGAAATCAACAAATATTATTTCAAAGGCACAAGTCTATTTAAAGCAAACAATACTTGCAGTATTCATTAATTCAGTAAAGTGTGTAGTTAGAAATTTAGAAAGGCTCTCATACAGTGAATGTGTTTGTAACACTGCACTTTTGTACTTGTGTACTTGTGTTTTTTTGGCAGTTCAGTTCCTCACCGTGTTGGTGCAAACACCCCTTGTACTTGACAATAAACAGCAAATGTACATTAAAATAGGTGATGGCAAGTAAATAAATATACATTAAACTATGTGATGGAGCAGCCTAAAAAGCAGTGTAAAAAAGCCTAAAAAGGAGGGGGTTAGGATAAAAGCTATCCATAATATCCATTCATATGCTCCATATCCAGTCCATGTCTCTTTTATCTTCAATGTGTCTTTAGAAAAAGAACAAGTGCATTGAAGTGAATGAGTTTTTCTGGCAGGGTTAATCAGACTTGCTCTTTGAAAAAAAATAATGTTCAATGACCACTGTAAAATCTAAAAAATGTGTTTCAATTATAATGCTGCATGATTTGCACACGGTGCTGCTGCATAGCACTGTCAGTGATCCGTGATCTTCCACACTGGCCAGATGTGACTCCTCCCCACAGTTTAAATGCCAGCACTTTTGCACTCTAGCTAATTGTCTGGCAAAAGGTCAATGGGCATTTTAAAAAGAGACACATGGTGGGTGTTCATTAGAAATGCTGAGGGCTGCTAGTGCTTGATAGACCGGTCCTCGGTCCACTCAGCCTTTTTCTCCTCGGGGGATAGTTTGAGAATTCCATTTACGGTGTGTAAACACAGGAGGAGAAGACAAACTGCTACAGCTGCTGTTGTTATTATTATTACTATTGTTGTTATTTTGGGCATTCTCTCTGTCCAGTAAAGACATAAATCTGGCAGAGCGTTTAACTGATGCAGCCTCTTTGTGTGAATGACAGGCAACCATCTCAACTTTGAGAAAACAGTGGTGACTATTGTGGCCAAGTTGGTTTTGGAGCCGGTGCGAGCCAAAGAAGCGAATGTTCCAAATGGCTCAACCATTCACTTGCAATTACCTAAATATGTCCAATTTTTCTGAGTGCCCCCAGATGAAAGAAGATCGTTTAAATGAGTGCTGTGATAGTTTTTTATCCCTTACTTTTTTGGCTTTTTAGTTTTCTAATTTACTCTTCCTTTTTTTTTGAGATCTTTGTCCTCTCCAGAGCCTGGAAATATTCTTTTTAAGCATTATGTGCACAAAACTAAAGAAGGAGCGACTTGTAACTTCATGCTATTTCACTCAAGTCAACTTGCATATTGAATGGGAATATTTATCAGAATAAATGCAGATGTACATTATTTTTTGACATCAAGGCTCTTTTTCCTATCACTCTCTGCAAGTGCACTGAAAGCCAACAAAAGAGCATTGAGACATCAGCGCAACCTCCATGCAGAGCCATTAAGAAACAGGAGTCCACAGGTGGGTGCTGGGGTGGTGCTGGGATGTGTCACGTGCACAGGCAGCAGCAGCAGCAGCAGACTGAGCAGATGGGTTTCACAACTTAAATAGACCATCCGGTTGAGACGGCAATGCTCAGCTGATCCAGCTGTTTGCCTGAACTTGCTCGAAAAATTCGTACTTTGGTCAGTCAGTCAACTCGTGTTTTGAATGTGGAAATTAATCAGAAATGATAGACACTCATCTCTAATAAACTTTAACTTAGTGCTGAATCCTAAATGAAATACATGGAATACATTCATTTTTACTTTGGGAAAATGCTCTTTTTGGCAAAACGGATAGAATCACAGACTAGATCCAACAGCTGACCACACTGCAGAGGACAATTCAATGTGGAGTACAAATGAAACAAGCCAATGACATCTCCAGCAGCCAACCGCAATATACTGGAGCCTATAAGCCAATTCAATTTACAGTTCTAAGGAACAACGCCAATGAAAGCTCTTCACTGAGTCCAGCAGGCACTAATGCGTCCAAATAACGATCCCAAAAGGATTTCATCTGTTCACGTCAGGTATTTAAGTTTACTGAGATTATATCTGAGGCTCTGAAAATGACGAGCCACCGATGATTGGTCATCATTGTAGTCAATAGTGAGTGTTGTGGTCTTGTGGTACTCACTGTGTGCTTTACCCTCTAAAATCTCCAGGCAACCTGTACTAAGTTTGCAAAACTAAAAGAGATTTTTGAACACAAATGCTCTGTATGCAACAGTGATGACAAATCATCGGCGGAGGCAGCGGGGTGGCATGTGTCAGATGCACCATCAGCAGCAGAGGCAGCAGAAGCAGCCGGGCAAGCAGCAACAAAATGAGCAGGTGAGTTTGACAGCCTAACCAGTCGCCCAGTTGTGACAGCTGACCATCAGCTGGTCCAAAGCACGACCTGTTGAGATGTCAGCCTTGTCTCGAGTGCAGGCAACACACACCCTAACCCTAACCCAAACCCTAATAATTTACCTGTAAATACAGAATGTTGTTGACACAAATGCATATGCACACACACACACTCACACACACACGCACACACACCGCCCTTTTATGACTATCAAGAGCTTTTGACAGCACACAGTATTGAAATTGAAAATATCAGCTGTTAAATCCTGACAGTAATAATAAATACTATACATCAAAGTGAAGACCATCTGTGCGCTTCCTAGTCGCCTGCTTGTGCCTCTTGCCATAAGGAGAAAGAATAATGGCCTATTGACGTAGTTTGATGTTTCTTGGGTATTTCTCAAAAGACAGAACTCTGGTTATCAAGAACATTAACCGCGCTCTATACTGCACTTCACAGCATGCCTAAGTCAAAATAAATTGCAGTTTTTTAAGATTTGTTGAATTTATAGCACAATGGAAGTAATTAAATTCTTGAGAAAGCATTAACTCCACCCATCCAGCTCTCATTGCAGATTTGAGCTTGTTGTGTAACCCATGCCAGTTTCATATAGGCTGCAATTAATGTCATGTTTGGCTTTATGAGAGGCACTGGGACTATTGAGTTTACTATTGAGTAGAAGATGAGTATTATTAATATCCATACTTTTTCCATGTGAGACTGAGGGCTGTGGGGTGAATGATTATGACTCATAAACGTATCTGAGCAGGATAGACCTAAAAGCTCTCTAAGGACTACACACCTCTTATTGGACCATGTGAAGTGTCATCACTTTGATGAGAGCTATAATTGTTAAACAAGTTACAGCATCGGCTTGGCGACAAATCTGTCTAATTAAAGATAACAGTGATAATTGCTCTTAAAAGAGCACATTTTTAGCAGTAGAACACTCTACAGCCCTCCCACTTTGACATAATATTAAACCTTTTAAGCATTTAAATAAAAGAGGGTCTTCATTCAAAACCAAAAGCTGATCTGAAAGAATTTCCATTCTCACAAAATTATTATCAAGCCAAAAAATAAAGGATGCTTCCTGAGCCTGTCATACATCAACTGGATGACAAAACATCAATCTTCAAAGTAGAAGGGCTGATACATTTGATGCATGACAATAAAGCACTTTGAAAACCTATATATTCCTTTGAGCAGGTAGCAGTGGAAGGACTTTAAAGTGTTTCTTTGACACACTGTATAATTCTCTGAATTCAGAAGAGCAATAATGATCCCTTCAGGGAGAACTGGGGAGGGAGAGCTTAAAATAGTCTGGGAGTAGCTCAAACTGTGTTTAATATCCTAGGTAAACTTGAATAAATCAAAGAACTGATCACTCTATTCAGACACTTGACCACTCTTACACATGCTTTCATCATTCTTTCTCCCCACGGGCAAATGCAAGTGCAAGTAGTTCTGTCTCTTAGGCTAATTATCACTTTTGTCTATTTTTAAGGCAGAACTATTTTCCCTCAAAAGAACATAACCACTAATGAGTAAATTTTGCTATTTGCTTCCCCCTCATATTAAAGGAATGAAAGACCTGCAGATTCATATTATTCTTTAATATCTCAAACGCCTATAAAAAGGACATTCTTATTTTTGCATTGAGTAAAATCTTGAGATGCAGATTCTGTTGACTTTAGGAGAAAATATATTTTGGTTCAGATTTCAATCTCGACAAATGACAAGCACTCCTGTGTCAACAGTCTTCATTGTTTTACAGTATCATCCCTACATGGAAAGTGCCAGTTTCTATCTATTGAGGAGTCGGCATGGTTTTGCTATTGTTTTGCATTCAGGCCTTTGTTATGATCAAAGCTAAGACTCGTTTCTGACCATGATCATGCTAGAAGTAGAGCAGACCTCTGCAGACACTAGGAATCATACCACAATCCCAGTTTGTCTTGTTTTTTCACCACATTACCACATGTAATATTTCTGTAATATTCCTATAGTAACTCGGTTGTGTCTAGGGAAAACAGACTGTGAATTTCGGCTTACTTAGGTCTAAGTACTTTAATAATTTACACACTGACAATAGCAACAATGCATTTTTTTTTATTATTGCAGAAGGCCTATAAATTTAAATAATGATGTTAATAATACCCCGGTAAAGTGCAGCCTATCTCCCTCCAGCAGCTACCCTCTGCTTGTGCAGCTTACCACCTTACCCTGTAACATGAACTGTGAATAAGAAATAGGAGCTGGCACTTTGTCATTGTGTTTCATCTGTCCTCTCTCCAACTCTCTTGAAAAAAAAACTATGATCCTTTTGGCACATTTGGCAGTTTAAAATGGCATTCGTTATGACTTGGAAAACTCGGTGTAAGTTTGGGACGTCACTCATGTCATGTACTTATAAGTCAAATTCATGAAGTTACTTTGGTGAAAAAGAAATCACAAAGAAATCACCTGTGTGATGAACAGTCCTCTAACCACTGACTCGTTGTTTAACCACAGTGTGCAGTGACTTGGGCTATCTGACTTGGGCTATCTGAGTTAGCCGAGTCAGTAAACATAAATCCACCACTTCTCCTCTTCTTTGGCAGCACATTTCCTGGTGCTTTGTGCTGATTACAGTATAATGCCACAGTGGAATGTGCATGTATTGCAGTCAAATTAGAAAACTCAGCTGAAGCAGTGGTTATTACTATAAGCGTAAAATGTGTTTAATCATGGTGGGGCACAAAATTTGAGAAAAGCAGCCGCCTCCAAGTTCTCAATAGAGAACTAACACTACATATTGTCAATTCATATTTTAAAGACCCCCCAGAATTTCAAAAATCATGTTTTCAGGGGAACTCATTAAGGCGAGCTGAGCTCTCCCCAGTTACCCCATAGTTTGCACAATGTGCTGACAATTTATGCTAGGATGGTGCAAACCAGTTCCTAAATCCCCCTAACATCATTTCCTGACATACGATTAAAGATGTTCTTTTCATTTTATGAACCGACAGGAGCCAAAAATGGAGTATTGATCCCAGTCTTAACCTCCCTCAATCTTTGTCGTATAGGGACTGTGTGGTGCAGGACCTTGGACATGCTGGGTTTGTTTACCTTGCAGATGAAGCTTGCTCTCAGGGCTCTGCAGAAGGATAGAGCTGACAGAGTCCAGATTGTCATAGCTACTGCATCCCAGTGGCCCCGTCCGTGTCTCTGTCACCTGCAACAGAATTAGGACGCAAATGAAAGAAACATCTGGGGAAGGAGCAGGTACATTTTTAATGTGTGTGTGTGTGTGTGTGTGTGTGTGTGTGTGTGTGTGTGTGTGTGTGTGTGTGTGTGTGTGTGAGTGTGTGCATGCAACACCCAACAATTAAATGTGGGAAAATAGCCAGTGCAAGTGTGTGAGTGTCATACAAGCATGCATACAACAAAAATGCATGTGTGTGTGTGTGTGTGTGCGAGTGTGTGTGTGTGTGTTCTGTGTGTGTGTGTGTGTGTGTGTGTGTGTGTGTGTGTGTGTGTGTGTGTAAGTGAAGAGGTATAATTTCATTTTGCTGTCTCAGCCTGTTGTTAAGCCATTTAGAGCTCAGGTTGAGTTTCTACACACCTTCCTGACATCTTCCTTGCTCTCTCTCTCTGTCTCTCTCTCTCTCTCTCTCTCTCCCCTCTGGTTGA
>OMLB01063536.1:75971-90488 GCA_900302555.1 Myripristis jacobus | reverse complement strand
ACAGCCACTGCCTCCCGTGAGACACACACAAAAAAAAGTGCAGTGCAGTCTTTTGGACACTGGGGGCAGCGCTGAGTTTTTGTTAAACTAAATCGAATAGCAGAGCAGTCAGTGGGGCTAAACGCTATGAAATGATCACGACATTTGATTCAAAATATTTACCAGAAACTGAAATATTACTGTCACTGTTACACAACCCGATATAAATAACAAAGACTTTATAACAAATTAACGGTTGTAAAATTATGGCAATTTCAGCAGATCGGCACTGAGGCTTCATTCATCTAAGCACGCAGAAATCTGTATCTAAATGAATAAATGAATAAATAAATTAGGAGGTTGATTTTGTGGAAAAGTCACACTGACTGCTGTTCATTTTACTTTGTTTGGCCCAGCTTTAGTGCTCTGCGTCGCCCCCTGGAGATGGCTTCACATATTCTTGTTTGTGGAATATCTCCTTATATAGACCACTGTATCTGCTTACACTACTACATAAACCTCCTAGCAACCTATTTTTTTTTTTTTTTGGTGATGTACATATTTCATTTTTAGAAGCATCCTGCAGAAATCGTGCACTGAAGGGAATATAAGAAAGTCAATTATTCCCTTTTCTTTACAGGTGCTACACATGAGACAATATTTTTTGGGACATTAAAAATAACTGTTGCATAATTAGTGTAGCAGCTGCATGGACAAAGTGCATAAAAATCCTACAATGCTCATGATCATTATTAATCTTTTCTTATTTTGCGTCGATGGAACAGCACTGAGGCTCTAAGGTCAAACCAAAGACGAGCAGCCTCTGTCAACTCCATAATTTTACTGTCGTGACAAATCCTTGCAAGTGTCGGCTATTCAGAGTCTGTAGAAAGCTGGCAAATGTCCCCCTCACATTCTGGTCATAGCATGTATTTTGAATACGATAGCTAATTGGCTGGTGATGCTACAAGGCTCTCTTTATGCCCATTTGCCTTTAAAAATGCTTTATCTCTTGCTACTTTACAGTCTGTGTGCAGCGCAGACAGCTAAATATGCAAAAGTTAGCAGAGCTGATATCACTCCAGATTTAAAAAAAAAAAAAAAAAGATATGCGGATGGTTAGTTAACAGACAAACTAAAAATGTGTTGTTGGGTTGCAAATCTATAATCAGTGAGGACTGAGCACACACAGCTTTGTGTGTTTATTCATGCATTTATATCTTAGTGTCTTGAAGCATTTTATAAACACAGAGGCTGATGTCATTATTCAATTAGAGGATAGAAAAAGTTCTGAACTCGACAGCAGACATCACATGGCAGACGAATGACTCTACTTGCTTTTGCCATCAATGCATATTCCCGAGTGCCGGCTGATTAGTGATATCTTAAAAATGGCTTGATACCTATGCAGTCCTGGTTGTCCACATAGTGAACCTCGTTGACTCCAAGCCCCTCCCTCTGGTACAGCTCTTGCTCCTGGAATGCAAACGAGATATTTTAATGAGAATCTGTAACGACATTCACAGGCTGAACGGCATCCGTCTCCGTCCTAATGAGGACGAGGACGATTCGAGGAGCTTCAACCTGCGGGGCCTTCCAGCTCGCCGACAGAAGGCACTTAGACATCTCTGCTGTTAGTTTTCCATGAAAAATGAGCATCTAAAGGTTAGGGCTTTCATGTTGGCTGCTGCAAACAGTTGTTTGGGGCAGCAGACATGCCTGTAAATGAGGAGCTTCATTTCGAACTAATATACCTACCATTTGGAAAATAAAAAACAAAAGGATCCTTCTGACATGAGTTAAGCTCGCTGAAAAATGCTCTTCCTCTAACGTAGATGGAAAAATCTTATAACTTTACTCATGACTGTTGGCAAAAAAAAAATCACAAAGACATTTGGTAGACAGAAAGGATCATTTGATTGCATTTTGGTGCATATTTGAATCTGGTTTTTCTGCTATAAATTGATTTGTCTTTTTTTTTTAGTCGTTATATCGCACCTCATTCAGTTTTTGGCAGGAAAGTCGGACACCCAGGTCTCTAAAGTCGGCTCCATGTGCAATTATGTCCAAAAAAAAAAAAAAATCAAAACTTAAAAATGAGTGAACATGAAGTGAAATGGAGGCTGCAGCTTCAGAGTTCAAGAACGGCTGAGCGTTGGCGGAGGTCTGTGCTCTGTAGTGCCTTCCAGTTCATTAAGGCGAGATCTTGACTTAACCAACATTTCGAGGATGTAATCAGCTGGGTTTTTTGAGCGTGAGCAGCATCCTCTTTCTGAAGCAGATTCAGGATGCAGTGTTTTGAAATAAAACTCTTCACAATCCTGACATTTCCGACGCCTCTCTCCTGTCTAAACGAGTGTCTGCAACGCTCCTGTCGGCTGCTGCTGAAAGTCGTCTGGGCAGCGGCCGCGTCCGTAAGTGAAGAGGTTCGCTGGAAAATTACAACCCATTTGGGGGTTGTGGGAGTAAGTACTCTTACAAAATGATTACTGACATGAATGTCAAACTTTCCACACAACAACGCTGGAGTTGTTTGTTATTCGAAGACCTTCACCCTCTTTCGTACAAAATAATATTTATACAACATAATCATCTGGGTTTTGGACGCTGAGGAGAAAACATCAAGCATCCTTCTCTCGAAAAAGGGTTAAGTAGTATTTTGCAATTAAATATTTCACATTCCTGAGATTTACAGCATTTACAGGGTAGAGCTTTCATGTTGGATGTACTAACAGGTGTTTGGGCGCTGGAGATGTCTGTAAATGTAGAGGTTCATTCGAAAATTACATACCCACCATCTGTAAATGTGACACCTACTTTTACAAAATGACTCCTGGCATTTAAGTAATGCACTTTATGGATATTAAAGTTCTGAGTCATCCCGAGATGTTTGCTCACAAAATGGTTTCTGACCATATCTGCGCATTGTGTGCTTCTGAAGTACTGCCTGATTGATTTCACATGGCGGGTTAGTTGTTTTTTTTTTTTCTTTCCAAAATGGAAAATATTGATTTTTAGAATGAAATCCACCAAACGAAAGCCCCTCACCTCTTTCAGGATGCGCTCGTTGAAGAACTGCTGCAGTTTCTCGTTACAGTAGTTGATGCAGAACTGCTCGAAGCTGTTGTGCTCAAAGTACTCTGCACAGACGACAACGCAGAAGGGTCACAAACACAAGACACGGGACAAAGAGGTATGTACGTCTCTACGCTTTCTCCAAGACAAATTCAAACTACTCGTGATTAAAGAGTATCTAAACCTCCAAACCCAAATCTCTGTGAAGCCTGACCTCTCATTGTGGTGACATCATCAGCCACCAAACACTTATCATCCCACTTTCAACCATTAGAGGTCAGGCTTCACGGAGAGTTGGGTTTCCGGTTTAATTCCTCTTTAAGGTGACTCCATCAAGCCTTTATGCTTTTAATTCTCAGGTTTTCTTCGTGATCACTTTAATATCACAGACATAAAATAGCAGTTAACTGGGAATTCTTCCAGATTTATGACACAGAAATCCTACAAAAATGTCCCAATTGAAGCAGAAGCATAAAGTTAGAATCAGGGATCACCTGAAGCCCTTGTGATTAAATTAAAATTTTGACACTTTCATCCCAATTCCACAAAACATTGCATTAAGAAAAAATTTACAGTACTGGCATTTTTGAATAATATTTTTTCATGTGGTTGAGAAACTGATTTGATCCCAATTCTGGATTTAAATAATTTGGGTTGTTAGTGATTCAAAGGTCACTTTCCAGCAGCCAAGGCAGACATAGACTAAATATTCTGGATCATTTACTCACACCAAGTTGTTTGAGTTTTCATCACCTGCTTCACAGAAAGAGATTTTTCCTTTTCTTTTTTTTTTAGCCTACATTGGTTTGGCACATACTGAAAATACAAATTTAAAATCAACTCTTGGATTACACTGCGCAAACAGTTTGACAACAGTCTGACATTTTGAAATCCTTTTTGCTGCTGTTTGTCAATTCCACTCACAAACAACTCGTTTTTGGTGAGGTATGCAATTAAAACGTTTCTCTGACAGACATCCAAGAAAACTTGGGATGAGTAAATGATACATTGGCTCAGTGCTGTTTAGAAAACCGTATGATCTGTAACTTTCGAACTTTAGTGTGTGGACTGAGATGAAGAGAGGCGCTCACCGAAGCCGGCGATGTCCAGGACGCCGATGAAGTTGGCGGAGGAGTCGAAGGGGAAGCACTGGTTGACCCTGGTCACCACGTGGTCGAACAGGCGGCTGTAGACGGCCTTGGCCAGGGCGTCCCGAGCGTTGTTCGCCTGTTCCACTTTCAGCGGCACTCTGGGAAAACACACACACACACACACACACACACACACACACACAGGTAACAGGAGTCAAAATTACAAAAAGCCGACCAGACAAATCCAAAAGGAGAGCATATGGACAGTGTTTGTTTTGGTGTGTGAAGTTGTGTGTGTTGTCCATGCCTATATCTTTAAGGTCGAGGGTCTTTTTTGCGTTATCCATCATGATTTTTGGGATGCATGCAGTTTTAAAATCAACTAAACTTCCGGTGATCTTTGTGTCATCTGGAAAGCCACACACAGCTCAGTTTTAAAATCTTAAATAACGAAACTAATCACAGCAAACTTACACCACTTTAAAGTCAGAGTTATACAGTGCTTTACAGGTACTAAAATTAGACACTTAGACTTGGGAATAATAAAGTAAATTAATTAATTACTTAAAAATTAAAATTCCCAAAACCTTTGCTCTTAGCACTTCTCTCTCATACATAGAGCTGGACAATAACACAATAACAATGACTATCGCAACGTATTTTTCCTCAATATAACTATAAAAAAAACTAAAAAAAAATCAATCAATTTCAAATCATCTGGCTGATCATGTGGCGAGAATAGAGAAAGGTCAGGCTGCACACCCGGTGATGAGTGAGGAGACACAGGAACTGCACATGATACTGTTTTGGCGGCTAAAAGACATTAAAAATATATTGTTAATGTACTGTAAGGACCATGTGGCTCCGCCCCCTTGTGCTCCTCACTGCTGGGTATTTGTAATCTTAATTAAAATTTGTTTATTCTACTGTTACTCTCAACTCTGTCACTTTGCATATGAGTGTCAGCTAAATTCCCCAAATATAAAATCCTGCCAAAAGATAAAGTAAGCCTGCTCATTCATCCAATCACAGCCCTGTGTTTGGTTTAAATGAAAGGGGCTTGCCTGACTTTCCAAGCAGATAATTGCGTTATTGACAACTTGAAAAAAGAGAGATGGGGAGCGCGATAGCAGCCATAAAACAGCGACAGAAACCATAACCAGCAGCAAGCTCTGTGGAGGTATTGTAATTGCCTCTGACTGCGTGCGAGTACGCGGTTCAATAGCACCAGACAAAAGAGTGACCCGATCGCAGGGGTGAGATAAAACGCAGCACATTAATCTACCGTGGAGCTGAAGTTTCTGCACGAGCTTTACCTCTGGACCCGACTGCACAACTACTGCAGTGCACTCAAGGACAGAATGGGAATAACTCTTCATGAGTGGCACTCAGCAGCTCCCAAAGCTCAGAATAACTTCATCCAAAATCCACCTCTGCGCCGTCTCTCTCGCGGCGACAAATTATCTCCTCTGCACATACCTTTTAAGCCACATGCAACACCATGGGAAATACTTACGCCTTATCCCCGCAGCTAGCTCGGCTGTTACTTTCCCCGGCACATAATGCTGTGATAGCACAACCCCTCGCACAAAGGGCAGATCCCTTTAAAGCTGAAATCTGTAATTTACTTTTGTGTGCTCTCGGAACGCGGAGTGTGGATGCAAATGAGGCTTTTACACCTTCTGTACAGGTGGAAAATTCGTGTGTACCCATCAAATATTGAGCATACCCTCAATGCAAGTAAATCACTATGTGCACAAAGCCGGGCACGCTCGCAAAGAGGTTACTTCTCCCTTGTTTTGGCGATTGCTCATTTGTATTTGTGTCCTCTGATGCTCCGCAAAGCATTTTCAGGACAGATCTGTTTTTCTTAAACTTGCTTCATGTATGAATTTGACCTGGCCTGCAGTGGGGTGACAGCGGTTCAACAGGGGATACCACACTGCAGCCACGGATTGGGCCTTTCACGCTGACTTTTTCGCCTCTCACCGTTGCGAACATCCCCACAGCTCCTCGCCTTCACCCCTGGCCTCTCTCCACTACCGGCCATGTTTAATTCATACAGCCGGCTTCCTCTAAGCGAGAGCGCAGGAGCCAGAGGTTTTAATACCGCGGTGATGCCCTCTCATTTAAAAACCAAGAGGTCTAAATGCCAGGGCAGCATAATGTCAGAACACTAATCGTACAAGTAGCCTAATATGTATTCCCAACGAACCTGTCGGGCTCTCAACTTTGCTCCATAAACTTTTTTTTCTTCCCTTGAATGTAATTACTCATGTAGCTTTTTGCAGAAGTCCCACTTTCTGGAGCAGGCTTGCTGAACTGTTGCTGCACTTTGGCTCCATTCTCAAAAGGAAAAAAAAAAAAAAAGAAAAAAAAAAATCCAATTTTGCTCTATTTTCAGCCATCAGCTGCAAGAGGGAAAGGTCTGCCCTGTATGTGTTTGCGAGATACCTGTGTCTTGTGTTACAGTATACAGGGAGCGGCTGTCAAATCAATACAAATCAATTATGGGTTAGTTTAGTTTGATTATTTTGGTTGTTTGCACAGTATTACAGAGCTCATCATGAGTTTAAACGCTGAAATTAATCAGCAACTGTTCATCAGCAGCTCTAAATACCAAAAAGCAGTGGTTAGATTGAAAAGGTAACCCAAAGCTTATTGTGCCTATCCTGTATGAACACTGTATGACCCACTTTCACAATACCTTTGAACAGTTATGAAATGTATTCAAAATATAGGTAAAGCCTGCAGAAATCAAACTCCAGGGGGGCAGCAGAAGAGAGGCAAGAACATTAAGAAATCTCCAAGGAAAATCAGAGGATTTGTCAAGCATTGGATGCATTTTTGGTCATCTACGGTGTATTTTAAAGTGTTTTTTTTTAAACATATGCTTGTGGGGTATGGAGACTAGACACCACTGGGCTCTGCACCGTCTGATCCATTAACATGTGCACGAAAAGGAAGTCAGCTCGGCTTCACAGTGTCTGACTGAACCCGGCATCAGCGTACAATTACATTTCCCCCCGCCAATTCCGCTCTGATTATAACATCATTAACACCTGAGTAACAAACCAAACATGGAAAACTGCCGTCCTTGTTCTTGTGAGTAAGACAAAGACAAGTTCAGATGAGCGCGCTGAGTCCACGGAAAATTCTGGAGGTTTGTTTAACGGCACGTCTGGCCGTCTAGTTGGCTGACTGATCCCCTTCGACTTCCACAAGCTGTTAACTGCTAACCTCATTCGCTGAGGTCAACGACGTGATTGACATCTCCCGCTTCCTGTTCACCCCCCTGCTCCGTCTCTTTTATTGCACATTAGATGTTCCCTATCCTGAGTAATGTATTGTGCAATCCTGCCTGCCTGGATTCAAATGTCTCTTCCCCTCTCGCCCACCCCTCCCCATCTATTTCACTCCCTCTCTTTCGATTAATCCGATTCTCAATCTGCGTTTTTCTCTCTCGCGCTCTCTCTCAGCCACAGACGCTTTCTCTCCCACACTAAACCTGCACTGCTCTCTCTCCTTGTCTCTCCCACCCGCAAATTTGGCGTCAGCTGACTTTACTGCCATGACATGTGATTAGATCTGTGCTGCCAAGGCGTGTAAGAGGGAAAAGAAATGGATTAATAAGGGAAAGCAAAGAGAAACAACATGCAATAATGCTTTCTTTCTTCATGTCTCTCTCCATCTCTCTCTCTCTCTCTCTTTCAGCTCCACAAATCAAGCTGCCTGCACACACAGCTCCTCCTCCTTACATAACCCATAAAAATAGACAGCTTAGGTGATGCAGACGTCTGGCTGGAGTCCAAACCGCCACCTCATTGTAAGCCGCCTGACACTCTCACTCGCCATTGTCGAGGCTAATTGCAAAATCAAACTAATAATCCGTTTTCATATAAATAAATTGTTTTGGCTCGACGGCCGATTGATAAAACACAACAGTCAATCAACCTATAACCAGTTCATGGAGGATTTTCAGTTCCAGTTGTAAACAGTTGGTCTCTGGCAGTTCTTTACTGGGGAAAAAAAAAAACTTTGCTGGTTGTACACGCAAAGAAAACAGCATCACCTACAGAAACTCAAACCCCCATCGACATGAAATCAAAGGGGAAGGAGACGTCACAGTGCCGCCCATGCTGTGTGATGGGGAAATGCAATGTAAAAAGACCAAAAACAAATTAAAATGAATAATAACACACAAAAGAATAAAGTAAGATGTCACAGATTGCTATTTTCATAAATGTACACACTGAAGGGGGACTGAAGGGACACACTGAAGTTGTGGCTAGCTGTGCTCTTGTCCGTACAGTGCGCCTTGAAGACCATCAGGATTACAAATGCCAGCCAAAGAGGAGAAGAAACCCTACACCAAAACACTTTTAAAATGCTGTTCCAAGAGCTCTGTAGGGATCCTTTCCATAACGATGCCAGACACTGATAACAATCTGTGCCTGTCAGTGCCAAAAAACAAGCGCCTTTTATGGATGGACTTGCCCCATTTGATTAAATTGCAGCCCGTTGTGTGGTTGCCGGCTGAAGCGTTCTTGCTCAATATCGGACCAATGTCAACAGTTTTTGTGCCCATTAGTCATTTGGACCCCAAAAGGTGAAAAAATAGGGCCCACATTGAAAAATCCCAGAATTATCCTTTAATCTCTTGCAGAAGTGCACTGCCCTACATACATGCGTTTACATTTTTGGACAAATGCTCAAAGTGGTGCCTACAGACTGTGAGATTTCAGCAATCTTATAAGTTTACTGCGAGCTACACTACAACATGGATCTAGTAAACTCGGGTATGACATCAAGTTTGATGTATGTAGACTGTACGGTGATTATACGCACTGAATCTTAAAGGCAATGACGCAGGAAAGTCAATATACAGGGAAGTGTCATCGGCGTACGTCATCCATCTGCACCGATGTAGCTGTTAACAATGAAGCTAAACAAGAATTGAGCCTTGCAATAGTGATATCAATGTGTCTGGACGCAAATTCAAAGAGGAGGAGGAGAATGTGGACTTGGTTGCTCTCTTCTTTGCTGGAGTGCCAAACATTTTGCTTTGCTCGTCTTACCTCGATCACTGGGTTGAGCACCAGTGTTGTGATGATCAATGCGCAATTTTACGCCGCATTTCTATTGTTTGGTCAGTGGACGTAGGTCGTAGCAGCAGTCACATTGTGAGATGGTTATCTTAAATTTAGACACTGTCAAAACTTTGTCCCAAGTGATCTTCAGTTGCAAGACTGTGAAACCGGCCGTCTTTAATCCTCTCTCATCGTTTTGGAGCCACGACCAAAGACTTCACCATGTTTCCTCCATGTTGGTCATCTTTTGCCTGCGACAGCCCGAAATCACATAGTGTACTCCCAGTACAGTGTTTGCAGACTATAATGGAGCCCCAGACGCTGATGGTGTAGTTACAGAAGCATTTTTACATAAACTTAAAAATTGGCCTTAAAGAATTCCGGCAATTTTCCCATCAAATCCGCCCCACACAACGTAAAAATGATGTAAAATACTGTGTAGGGGCATTTGGATGCTGGCAATCTTCTCAGTGACAGTCTTGTTTGTTTACAGTAATTATACTTTAGTCTCAAAATTAATGTGATAATGATTTAATGATGTTACACAGCTATATCTGGCTCATTTAATCTGCAGTGAAAACTGTACACAGAGGAAATAAAGGAAGCAGGGGGATAAAGTGTTAGCAGGATCTCTCAGACACATGTCCATCCAAGCAAGAGTATAACTGACAGGCAGGAACGCATCAACAGACACTTGGAAAGAGAGAGGCATAAAGCAGCTTTTCTTTTTTCTTTTTTTTTTTGTATCTGCTTCGCTTTCCCTCTCCCTCTCTCTCTCTGCACAGATGAAAGTGGAGAAATAAACATTAGCGTGGGAGGTTTGAAATTGAGGCGAGTGGCTTGGCATTCAGATGGTGTGTGCTGGGGCCAAGCTGCCAGCAAAACAATCACAGGCATTAGAGTGACTGAGGTAAGGCTAAATGCAGACAGGGACTTGGCTGGGGAAGGCGGGGGTTAAGAACAGCAAGGCCTGTCGCTGTCAAGCTGTCTGCCTCTCTGTCTGTCGATCTGGCCGCCTCCCTGTCTGCCTTTACCCAGCAAACACACTGACACTGAGTAGATGCTGAAACGACGGGCTGCGCCGACATTTAAATCCCATGTAAATGACAGCGCCAAAATGAAAGCCGAGACGACATCTGTAGTCGCCCATAGCTGCCACCTGGCACCGTTTTTGTGAAATCGAGACATAAATATCCGCCCGATATCACCTCAAAACACTTTCAAGACCTATTCTTGTGTGTTTTTTTCCTGTAGCACATCATATGTCAAAACATGCATGTAGCAGCTATGGATGGCTATGGATGTCACCTTATATTACATTTTCATGCTTTTCATACATTACAACTGACAATATGTATTAAATATAAATAAAAGCATAAAGCAATAAAAGCGACTATATAAATAAAAGCATTGATTCATGCTTATTTCATCTTTATAAGACCCTGTTTTAATATAACATACATCAGCTTGACATTACTTACTATAATACTTTGAAATGATATCCCTGAAACAACAATTCGCTTCACCGTGTCAGCTGCTGCTGCGGATCATGGCTGTGGATGCAATAATTAGATTACCTTTTGTTCAAATCGTTTCATATTTTACATTCATATTCATGACCCTGTTAATGTTGGTGACCTTTAATGCAGCCCCAGCATCAGGCCAAACTTCAAGTGATAGTTCAGTGGTATTTTCTACTCCATACTAGCGTAACATTCGCTTCATGTTTGGCCCGTCAGCTCCTTCTCTGACATGAGAATGAGTGCTTCACCAGCGCTGCTCTTCTACTGAATCAAGTGGATGTGCACCGCCAACCATGACGGCAACAGCTCCCCTAAGACATGCTCGTTTACACACCTGGTAGGTGAAGCCGTTGCATAGTGATAAAGAAACAAAGCGGTTTAATTCCCAATGATCTTAACAGGTAAGACTAAAGCGAGACTATCTTCTGGAAACTTATAAGGTATATTACTTTAGGAATCCAGCACCGTAAGTAAAAGACCTTGAGTGTATTCCTGAACAGCACCAAGTCTGCAGCACACACAGTCTCTTTTAACAACCCCTGTACATACCCACCCGGGTTGCTGCTGTAAATAAACTACAAATACCACCTCACGGTCGTATGCCTCCACCAACCAATCAAGCTGCAGTTTACATCGATTGTCAGCCCAGGCTCATATAATATGTGCGGTGAAGTGAGGGAATTAAATAAGAGGAATTAAGTGTATTTTTTTGGCGAAATGGAAGTTATCACTATACTGGCACGTATGATTCCAGTGAGAAACATGCTGTCTTCATTTAGAGATGATTTTGCACAGAGGACTGATATGGAGCTGCGTCACATGGTGCAACGATGTTCACCTGAAGCTCAGTATCAGTAAAACCAATGAGCCTGTGGTGGCCCCCTGTCCTGGCTGTTATCCAGGGAGAGGAAGTGAAGAGGGTGGACTTGGGACTTGGGTCCAAATCAATAAAAAACTGGATTGGACTCTGAAAACTTAAGCCGTCTTCAGCAAGGGACAGAGAGGACTGTTGTCCCTGAAGAAACTCTGAATATTATTAGACTGTCACAGTGAAGCTGACCTTTGACCTTTTGGATCTACAATGCCATCACTTCATCATTTAACCCTTTTAGATGTGTGTGAAATTTTGGCGTAATAAGTGCATGAATTCTTGTGTTCTGGCCAAAAATGTGGTTTGTGAGGTCAAATTGACCCTAACCTTTGACAACCAAAATCAAAACCGTTCATCCTTGACTTCAAGTGGACGTTTGTGCCACATATGAAGAAATACCCTCAAGAGACTCATGAGACATTGCTTCACAAGAATGGGACATACAGAGGTATAAAAATATTCAACTGGCCTTTTCACAAAGGGGTTATTACTAACGCCCGAAAAGGATGTTTTCTACAAGCATAATTTGTAATTCCATTCAATTTTGCTGCAAATTGCAAAGGTCACCTTCAGTCATCATGCTTGTAAACAGGGTTTCCCTGGTTTTCAGGGGCGCTGAGGTGTATAAAATGCCAAATGTGCCAAAAAAACTTCTTGTAATTTTAACAACAGGTGGTTTCTTTTGATGTGTTGTCCGGACTTTGTATGAATATGGAAGCGGTAACATTGCCAAGATCACAGGGTTTTGGGAAGGGATATAGGAGGATGGGGACTGAAAGCACATCACAACAAAGTTAAACAGTGAAGGTCAGACAACCGGAGCAAAGTGAGATTATGAGAGGGGGGGGAAAAAATACTTTACCTTTCTTTGCAGACTTCACATTTTCATTTTAGAAGATTTCACAAATCGACCCAAACAGATAATCTAACCAAATGGATGTAAAATTGGAGATTTTTCTATTTCACAACTTTACATCCTAATATTCATAAACTACTTGTGGGGTCCCCACCTCATTAAATGTAAAATTAGACTTTTCCATGACTTTCTGTGACTAAAATGTTGACTTTCCATGACTCATACAAAGCTAACATGATGTTTTTTTTTGCTTGACCAAATTTTTAAACACCCTCCAAATTCAAAGGTCTTACTAATGCTTCGTATTCTGAGTTATTCTGAGGAGGAAGGGAACATAACCTGTGCACAGAGGAAAATAGATGTTAGATTTGGTGAATAATTACTGTTATGTTTTGTTTTTCTAATTAAGGTTGGAAAAATAATTATTATTGCAAGAGTCATGACAATGCCTGCCCTTGTTTTACACCTGTTCTAATCAATGATCAGCCCATTGGAGCAGCAGAGAAGTTTAAATATTTAGGAACATTTTTTGATGGCAAGTTTTACAGCTACCACAGAATACATCTTTAAAAAGCAACACAGCGCTTGTATCTAATCAGGAAACTGGATTCATATGATATAAGCAAAAACATTTTAGAGAATGTGTTTTAACTTTTAAAATGTGTACATGATATAATATCCAGGATTATAAACATGGCCAGTAAAATTATGGGAAAGAGCAGAGGCAGTCGGGATGTTTATATAAAATACAGGTGAAACAAAAAGCTGGAAATACTGTCTGATCCTGTTCAACCCCTTTTTAAAATATTCATGAAACTGTCCTCAGGAGGGCGCTATAGAGGTGCTGCAGCAACCAAGAACATTTACAAAAAGTCTTTCATACCAAATGCAATAACTCTGTTAAACTGGTGAGGACCATTCACACTGGAGTCGCGTCTGCTGCTGTTGTCTCTATTCTACATGCTGTGTTTTTAATAGTTTGTAAATACATTGTGATTTACTGTGATATGTTTTTAACCAACTTGAGAATCCAGAGACAAATTTCCACATCTGTGGGCAATAAAGGATTATCAGATTACCTGATATTCCATGATTTGTCTCCAGAATGGATGAGATTCCGTGACTTTCCCAGGCTGGAACAAACCTTTAAAAAATGCATGACCCCTGGGGATCCGGCACTTGGCTAGCCAGACATACGTACACCCACTTCTGATTGAAAGCAACATGTTAAAGTGGGTAAACCAAACCCCATTTCTACGGCAGATTGCCAGAAAAGTTAAGTGAGTGGCCACCTCACTTGACTTTCAAAATAAAAAACAAACAAACAAAACAAAAAAACAAACCCAGCTTAGATCTCCAGACACAGCGCATCACTGGAAAATCCAGATGGCTCACTGCATCACTTTATTAATGACTGCGTTTAAATTTGATTCGCTGCTCATGGGTGCCTGTCTTTCTGGACAGCAACGGAAAAAACTAACAAAAAAAAAAAAACAAAAAAAAAGGAGGAGGAGGAGGAGGAGGAGGCAGATCAGCCAGCTGTCAGGCTGCCATCGAGTGATGTCTCTGACCGCGTGTAACCCTGAAAACTGTCCTGACTGCCTCTCTCGCCTCTCCTCAGCGTCTCGTTTCACTTTACTGTATGTTCTGATGTCAGCTGAACTGAGTAAGTGTTCAGATAACAAGACCAGAAACACATCAACCATCTGCTCGAACTGGTGTGGTACAGTGTGTGTGTCTGTGTGTGTGTGTGTGTTTGTGTGTGTTTGCGGATGCTTGCACACATGCAGCCCAGAGGATCAATCGAAGCAAGTGCCAAGTGCTAATAAGTTGGTTTGTACTGAATGTGCTTGTGTATGTGTATGTGTATGTGTGTGTGTGTGTGTGAGTGTTTTGTGCACACGTTCTTCAGGATGTATTGGTTTGTGTGTGAATCTCTCAGTATGTGTGCGTCAATATCTACGTCGCTCAGTGAACGTGCTATGTGTTGCAGCGTGTGTGAGTGTGTGTGTGTGTGTGTGTGTGTGTGTGT
>OMLB01063536.1:33204-75951 GCA_900302555.1 Myripristis jacobus | reverse complement strand
TCCTGACTGCCTCTCTCGCCTCTCCTCAGCGTCTCGTTTCACTTTACTGTATGTTCTGATGTCAGCTGAACTGAGTAAGTGTTCAGATAACAAGACCAGAAACACATCAACCATCTGCTCGAACTGGTGTGGTACAGTGTGTGTGTGTGTGTGTCTGTGTGTGTGTGTGTGTGTGTGTGTGTGTGTGTTTGCGGATGCTTGCACACATGCAGCCCAGAGGATCAATCGAAGAAAGTGCCAAGTGCTAATAAGTTGGTTTGTACTGAATGTGCTTGTGTATGTGTGTGTGTGTGTGTGTGTGTGTGTGTGTGTCTACTGCCAGTTTGCATGTCTCTCAGTGTGTTTCATAAGTGTGTGAGTGTTTTGTGCACACGTTCTTCAGGATGTATTGGTTTGTGTGTGAATCTCTCAGTATGTGTGCGTCAATATCTACGTCGCTCAGTGAACGTGCTATGTGTTGCAGCGTGTGTGAGTGTGTGTGTGTGTGTGTGTGTGTGAGAAGGCGGGTCTCATACTTGATAACCGTTCCTTTGGTGCCCCCTGCTGTTGTGAGCATGACCCTGGTGGTGAGGCTGACTCTCAGGTCCTCCTCCTCCAGGCCCAGCAGCTCGGCACAGTGCTCCAGGGTTTGGCTCGACTGGTTCTTTATGGTGCAGCCGCCTGCAGGACAAACACAAGGTGCATGAAGAAACATCGGCATGGCAACCGTCACCGGCCTGCGTTTCTCCCTGCTTTAGAGCGGAGCGGCCGATGACGTCATGATGAGGACTGGCAGCACTGCACTGTGCAGCACTGCTTTTACTGCATTCTTTCTGTTGTCCATGTATTTCTGCTTCATTTGTTTGTTTTTTTAACTCATTTGTTATGTGGTTTTTGGTTTCAATAATACCACCTCTGTCCAGCTCAGCTCCAATTTCCTCTTACACCTTCAACTTCCCTGTGAACTTTCCAACTTGTCATGGGTTTTCCTGTTGCACCGTATTGCCAGTAAAGCGCAAAATCTTGCATAGACCACAGAGTGATTGTTCACTATTTTTTTTTTCTTGTCATGAGCTCGCTTTGTCGCTTCTTTTTTGTTTTTAATGAGTTCATATAGTGTAGACAACACCATTATGCCCCCTTCCAGTCCATTACATTTCCAGTGCCTCGGTTCCAGAGCAAAATTGGCCCCCGAAATAAACTGCCTCCGCCAAGCATCGGCATTTCTGCCGTGGAAACACAGGTTTGAAATTTGTAACCAGCAGAAAATGGGTATAAAGCCGTAGTCGTCTACCATGTGCACTGAGGCCCACGGTTGAAGAACATCCGGTATCATGCTTGTAAAAACGATGTGGCTAAAAGACGAGAGAGGCAGAAGATCTGAGCTTGGTAAATGTAGCTTTGTTGCTCCCTCTTTCCTTTTACTCTAAACCCCGCTACTATCTGACATCAGAATTTCGTTTATTGTTGTTGTTTTTCTCTTCTACTTTGACCCATTTTGCTTTTGACCTTTCACAACACATGTGATCATAACAGCTTTAAGTGACACACAGCATTTCTGCACAAAGACTCCCCGAACCGGCGTCCTTCTGCATGGAGCTTCAATATTCGCCAGGAGTTTCCTCCCTTACTCCAAAGGCTTGTACGCCAGGTGGACTGTCGACTCTAAATTGCCAGTATTTTATCTAATCTAGAAGCTAATGTAACAGTTAATCCAATCTGCTCCTCCGTGACCCTGACAAGGATTAAGCAGGGACAGAAAATGAATGAATGAACCTTTTACATCCCCCACATTTCTGCCACAATGCACGCTTCTGCGATGACATAATGATGAGCTGACCTACGTCCTACTTAGCGGCGAGTGCAGAGCGGAGTGTTCATTATCTGCCGGCACTCCAAGATATCGGCACTGTCAAATTCAAGAGAGGTCCCGGCTGAAAAGAGCAAGGACCTCTAGGAACTGTGTAGGTCACAGCGGAAAAAAAGACCAGAAGACAAAACTTCAGAGCTGCGATGAATCACTGTGTGAACCTGTGTTTTCCTCAGTCAGATGTTCTTGAGGTTTCTAATGGTTTATAGAAAGATTTATACACAGAATAAGCAAATTACACCAAATATTTGAGTTTCTCTCATTTATTTGGCATATAGGGTAACCTAATGTGCAATCACAAAGCATGCTCGTTTTTGTAGTAAAGAGGAAACAAACCTCATCAGTGCCTCACTAATAACCGACTCAAGTCTTACACCAAATGTCCAACTGGTTCTGAATATTAAAGGTTTGCAGGGGCAGTTCTGGATGAGCTCATATTTCACTTACAGTAAGTATTTATCTATGTATGCAGAAATGCTCATCATCTTCCTATCAGATCTTGATTGCTGATTGAGCATCAGACCTTTGTGCTCGTAACCCCGTCCGCTGGTTGTAATTTGTGACAATTCTTCACAACATTAGAGACACTTCTCAGATCAATGTGGAGGATCAATAGCTGCTGGAGGCTCGGCCATTATTAAATCAATGTCTGGACAGTGAATGAGGAACCTATGGAAAGCACTGAAGTCGGGAAATCCTTGAAGTAAATACTGAAATAAAGCCACTTATTCATGGTGAACTAAGCGCCATTAATGCCTAGCTCTCCTGATGGATTTTCGTTTGTTCTGAAATGACATTAGCTCCTTTGGCACTCTCTTCATTCTCCAAACGTTCTCCGTTTTAAAGGAAGACACAGACATTTTAATAAATTTTTAATAATAAATAAACCTGCCATTGTGGGACGGATAGATTCATATTACCTTGACCTCTGAGTCTAATGGTTATGTGGTGTTTATGTAATTCCTCATAATGTTTGCCTGCAGTTCAGCACAGTATGTATGCTGAAGTGATGGCTGTGCCGCTAAACAAGAGGAAGTTGGTCAAAAAGTTTATCCTATCAACTGTTTTACCAATCCAGATGAAGCCAAGGTGAGAGATTAGAGATCAGACATTTTTATTTCAGAACTGCATACTTACTGAAGACCTGAATGCTGGCAAGGTACAAATTTAATTATGCTGCACCGGTGTAAAGTGTTTTACAGATCTCAGTTTTTGTCTTTTAGTCTTTCCGAGACCTGAAAATGATCAAAGTCACTTTTCATCCAAAGAGAGGAGTGGCACGGCAACCAGACGCTCAAAATTCAAACCTGTTGCAGGATCATCAGGTGGTTAGAAAAATGTCCAAATGGCAATATGTCCATCCACAAAGAAGTGCTTTGTGCAAGACATTAAACCCCTGCTTTCCTTAAAGCTGCTAATTCTTCTGACCTCTGACCCCTGAGGTGGCTGGCACATCTCAAAGGAATAAGTGAGGAAACTCCTATTTGTGAAAGCACTCCATAATTCCCAACAAATGAAAATGCATTCACTCTGCTGCCAGTGCACCAGGCCTGTCTCTCAAAACTGCATCTCTGCATCCTCTGACTGAAGACGCTCGCCTCAGCTGCTGTTTAACACGCGCTGCGATGGCCGCCCGCTGTGAGAACCAGCCTCTTTAATAGGCACCACGCTGTGCTTCCCCTTCCTCCCTGCAGAGCAAGAAAACGATGGGGAGGAACTGAGAGCTTCACTGGGGAGGTTCAAAGGAGCGCTTGATTTTCATGGAAAGGGAGCCTCCAGGGGCGGGGTGGATTAGTTTGAAAAACCATAAAAAATGAAGAGGGGGGTGGGGTGGGGTATCTAAGACATCCATGCTACAATATGTTGGCCCTTGAAATGCAAAAACCAACCAAAAAAAAAGCAGAAGAGTGGAAATAATAGCTATAAATAATTACTGCAAGAATGCATTTGAAACTTCGGTATGCAATTAATGATTTTCCCTTGCGTGCAAGTAAAAAGAATTCAAAACATAGGCTTGTATAGAGCACAAATAATTTGTCTTTCCATTGGTTTTACATCAATGATGCACAGAGACACACAGGAGATTGTTCTCTGACACCAGAGGTAAGTTTCTCACACACGATAATAACACTTATCATTGACCGCAATGAGATCAAATGGACAAGAAGGGAGAAGGAGAGCCAATATTACAGTAATCCATCAAACGGCAGCATCCTGAGGGACGACATCAAAGTGGCATCGGCTGCTTATGGACAAGACTAGTGTCTTTTTGGGAGCAGTCACAGAACGCTGTAAACCTAGTTTGAAACTTAAATAACTTAACATCGTTGGATCATCAGCGGTAACTGATCACTCATGTCTTTTCATTCCAGTCCTGTTGGAACTCAATAGATGTGAGGTCCCGTTTGTCCTTCTCCAACTTATTTCTATTTACTGCATCACAGTGTTGATATATCATATGTTTCTCATTTATCTCTGCATCATGCCACCAAAGACAAATTCCTGTGCGTTTATTGTATTTGCTGACTAAAGAATAAAATCTCAGTGTGATCTCAGCAGTCGGAGGAACTTCCACATGGATTTTAAGAGTGTTTAACACTGTTATGAAACATTTAAATGGACAGCTTTGGTATTCTTCAGCCCAGGCCATACTAAAGCTGGCCATAGGTTATGCTTACACCCCATTTTGTTTGTTTGTTATGCATTGATTTTGCATGAAACTTGGTGGTAGGGTTGTATGATGATGATGTAGAAAATGCAGTTACTTCACAAAGTATTGTATTGCTCAGAATAGACCAATCACCGTCTTAGGCTAACCCTAACCCCTAAATTTGAGATCGTCTTTGTTGTTGCCTTTTGAGATTTTAATATCTCACATGTTCATATCTCGATAACAACATTGATAATAATATTGTTCAGCCCCACTTGGAGGAAAACCCTGCCTCGAACTCAAAAGTGGGAAACTTTTGTATTACTGGCCACCGCCTTTGTTGATGGGGGCAGAGGTTGCAAGCATGTTTTGATTTAATGACTTTAATAATTACCTTTTCGAGACGAACATTAGGCTCATTATGAACTTTCTAGGCTGTCACTCAGAGACTGGCATTAGCGGAGCGGCGATCAGCAGTGACAAACGAGACCTGCTGACCAACACACACTGCAGCACTCCCACAACTTAAACAAACTCCGATGTGAAGAGAATAACTCAGTGCAGCAGACAGGTTGCTCTCCACTGCTGGAGACATAACGTTAATAACGCAGCAGAGCACTCCACCTCCCCCTCAGTTTATTATTCTCACACAGGCAGGGGACTGCAAGATGCTTTCAAATTAATTAATTCATTAATTAATGCTGTTAACTTTTTTTAAAATAAAAAGGCTGCAGATCATTTCACCTGCCGGTTATGTTTTATGTTGTATTTCAGCGGACGAAGAACGAAGAACTGAATGTCCAGACAGAGTTGAATCGAGGTCAGTGAATGGTTTGGCACTCAGTACACTGGAGCAAGAGACTCAAAACAGTGCCCAATTTTCTATTCATTCAATCGAGAATTGTTTTTTAATTGAGAATCGATTCTGAATTAAATCAGCCCCCAAGTATTGCGGCAGTATCGAACTGGGAGATCGGCATATATTGTCTCAGGCCTACAAAATACACACCGTCATTTGTCACAACCTTTATTTTTCATTTATTTGACCCACCTTAGTGTAAGAGTTTACTTCAAACGCAGCACATCTCGGCCTAGAAAGTTGTAAGTGGTGTAATTTCAAGATGTAATACTGAGTACTTCCTGTTGTTAACAAGGACATTTATAATGGTTTCTGTACCAAAAATGATTGCCCTATTGGCACTGAAGGCTAGTTTCTCCTCACTAAAGCAAGCAGAATTAACTGGATCACATCATTTTATTGCAGTTTGGGTTGAAAAATAACCTTAACCTATCCTTTAAAAGGTGTTTGCCGACAAACATGCCATTCTGAATGTTGTTTTTCCAGCATTTTCATTTTTTCTGGACCTCTCACTCCCATTCATCTCTAAAGCAGTGATTACAGTTTCTCTGGTTACAGCTGCAGTCGTAGTTTCACTGCAGCGTTTGCAGTGATGACAGAACTGACCTGACGTGCTCCCGGCCTCCTCAAAGTCGATGTTGCCGAGGTGCAGCACGCCGGCCACCACCCTGAACAGGTCCAGCTTCTCCGTGTCGTCCAGGCCGATCTTCTTCATGGCCACGCACATGCGGTTGAAGTCGCCCTGGTCGTCCAGCAGCGGGTCTTTCAGCGGGCCCGACTTCAAGTGCTGGGAAACCCAAGGCAGAGTGCAGATGAGTGCCGCCTGCTGTCGACGCCTTTCTCCTTTCACCCCAAGTTACTTAGCCTCCTTCCTTGTAATTCATCAGCCTTCCTTCCCTCCAGTCCCTCCAGCTTAATGGCTAATGATTTGCTGCTTCCTTTTCTTGCTTCAAACCCATTTCCATTCCTTCCTACCAACCACTCTACCTTCTTACCCTATTTTCTTGCCTCTTTCCCTCCATCTTATTTATAATCCTTCTTTCCCTTCCACCACTTGTTCTAACTTCTGTCTATATTGTTTATCCTTCTCCCTGTCTTGCTTCCAAATGATTTACCTAACTTCCTTCCCTCTTTATTTGCCTGTCCTCCATCTTCCCTTACTTAATTTCTTGCGCTTTACTTCCTTTCAATGCCTTTTTTTTTAAAACCAAAACCGAACATAATCGTCCACTGATCTTTGACAGTGATTTTTTTTAAACTGCCCCATTAACAAAACCCGCACTTCCCTGTGAGCAGTCAGGGATCACACTGTAATTTCTGCCACATATACTGCACACAGTAACTCAAACTAAAAGCAGAGCCAGCAGAGCACAACAGATCTCAATCTGCTGTAGAGAGAAGGCAAAGATAGTGAGGCAGAACACACTCACACACACACACACACACACCTGGAGAATGCACTCAAGAATGTCACAGTCTGATGATATAAAGGGGGGGAAAAACAATTTGTCATTGTCTCCTGCAGGCTACGCTAGATGCCAACCACAGTGTGTCCCCTGTGATAAAAGAGGCAGAAAAGGAGCGCTGCCATTTAGTCTTTTCTACCATTTAATCAAACTTTCACTGGATTTGTCATGGAACTCTTCCCCTCTTGAAGGAGTTGGAGTTCATGACGTCTGATAGACAAACGATGTAGGAAGTCAGCATTTGCGACAAGCCAAATTTCGGTAAATTTTGGTGAGCTGACTCTAGCGGCCGCTTCGATGGACCAACCGGCCGCCAGGAGTCGCGAGCATGCGTCCACACCGAGCGTGTTTGAGGTGGTTCAATTGGACTTTGGAGTGCCTGCTCCTTTAGTTTGTTTGGGCAGGTGAGAAAAATTGCATTCGAATTCAAGTGGGCACAAAATAACCGCACTTGGACGCCTGAGAACGCAGGCCTCGGTCCACTTTCAAGCAAACTGTGGTGTGGTTTGGCCAAAGTGAGAATGTAAGCCGAACCAACGACTCTCCAATGTAAGAGTTTATCAGTATAAGGAGATGTTGATGGGCAGCAGTTAAGTCAAGCTTGGAGAGTCAAGCATACCACAATGAACAGCAGTCTGGATGTGATTTCTGCATGTGCTCTTGGTATGAACATCAGAGGAAATGAACTAGTTTTTTTATGCTTTAATTTGTGGTGTTTATTTTGTTGTTTGTTCTTTGTTTCATGTTTGACTGTTGACTAGTTGGGTTTTCGTAGCTTGCTCCCCTTCAAAGTCCTTTGAGACATTTGACGTTGTGTGCGGAAGAACTATAAAAAAAAAAAAAAAGCTGACATGAAATGACAAAAAGCACCATGAGGTTGTTCTTTTTACCTCCTTTTTTCATTGATGTTTGTTTTGTATTTTATTATGGGTGCATAATCAATTCCCTAAACTGAACTGAACTAAACTAAACTAAGCCAAACTTTAACTTAGAAGGATAGGAGCAGATTCATTTAGACTCTTTGCAAGCTTCATGCCTTTAACCTGACACGATGACACGTTAATAAAACGTTGTCCAATAAGCAGGCTACTTTGGAGGCCATGTGACTTGTATTTGGTTGGTGTGAACATAGGTGAACCAACACAAAAATACAACAGAATAAGGTTTTCCACAGCAGCGTGGACTGAAGAAGTCAAACTGAGGTGGTTTGGAGCTACTGCAGCCTGTAAACACGGAGTTCGCTTTAAACTGCCTTTCAAAAAAAATCTGCCAGTAATCAGTGAGAACAGAGGCCCCCCAAAGGCCAGCAAAGTAAATAAAAAATGAGGTGAGAGACCACTTGAATGCAAACATTTAATATTTAATCTGCTAAAATAGCACAGAGAATGGTCTCCTATCTCTCATCTCAGAGAGAGAAAAAGAAATCATCTTCTGCCTTGTGGTCTAAAATAATTGATGTGAAGGGGCCGCTGGTCTCAAACAGAAAAGCAATAATCAAATGAACTATCTCTTGATCATTGCCTAGAAAAATGTATGGGATGCAAATGTAAATACAATCTGAGGAGCCTTGCCAGATTTCAAATCGGCACATTTTCTGCTGCGCTGGGTTATGGCTATACAGGAAGTGGACACGGCGGGTTTGGGACGGCACTTTTAGAAAGCAGAGCATCCCCGGAGCTTTGCGCTGGATTTACCGCTGCACTGTGACATTCTGAGCGACACAAAAGCCGTCATAAAACACGTCAGTTTGATCGAAATGCTCTATAGAGTCTAAAGAGCTGAAGCGGAGTAGAAAAACACCAGGCACTCGCGAAGTGGCAGAGAGTGAAAGACAACATGCACTAAGCCCACACACTCAGGAAAGATGTGAACCCATCAACCAAGCGTCCCGAAATTCACATCGATACCAAAATCAAAAAGAGGCCCTTTAGACAAAAACAAAAACAAAAACAAGAAACACACAGAGAAGGACACCAAAATCACCTTGTCATCCTGCGTGACACAAGAAGGAGCAATGTGAGGAGACATATTGCACATTACTCATCAATATGAAGCAGTAAACTGAGTGAAGAAAAATGGTTTTGCAGTAATTTTTTGTTAATTTATGTAATTTAATTTTTGAGAAAGCACTTTGCAAAGGAGGAGTTTGCCACATCGGACCATAAAACGAGCCTTTAACCTCACAACGCAAATATAATGCACGTTTTTATCCCACCGTGTATCCACCTTATTCTGCAAATTCACATATTCAGAATTTTGTTTTATCATATCACATTTTGCTATTTTAGTTCATCTTTCTGTAGACCATCTTAAATATGAACTGAGCTGTCCTGATGCAGTAAACCCCTCCTTTATTATCTTACACTCAAAGTAAGTTAAAGTAAATGCTGAATTTTTTGTGTGTGTTTTTTATCAAATGCTGTTTTACCCAGGCATCTGTAGTCTTTTTTTTTTTTTTCTAAAGTAAGCAAAGCCAGAGGACTTCACAAGGCCAAATTGTGCTCAAACTTAAGAGGCCATTTTTCTTTTACTTCTACAACAATGCAACTGTGAATAACATCATTTAATCTGACAAACAGGCTTGCTTAGTGAGCTAAAAAGGTAGAACCCCTTTGTGACAAATCTCTTTTTACATCTTTTTTTTTTTTTACTTTCCTTCGTAGTTTTTACTTCCTTGGTCACCACATAAAATTTCTGTGAACAGAAGTATTTTTAACGTCATCACAATTTACAGTAATGATCTAGGTGTCTAACCTTGTTTTGTAGTCAGCTTCAGTAAATCTAAATTAGCACAGACAAGAGTTCCGGCTGAACAGCTCAAAAAGTAAGCAAAAATAAATGTACTTGGGATGAGATGCTTTTAAAGACTAACAGGAAACGGACGAGTGCACGCCTACAGTGCATCATGAAAAACTCTAGATAATTCACAGTATTAGATAACTGGCCTGTGGAGAGGCTGCTAAATTTATCTCACACTCCCATTTCCACCAGGGTGAATTAAAACTACACTGTTGCACTGCAAGCAAAAAAAAAAAAGAAAAAAGAAAAAACAAACAAAAAGTGATCGCTGCAATCTACATGTTTTCGGAAAATTTTGAAAAAGCACTTATGTTCTCATTTACACTCATGTCCTTTTTGAAATGGCGCAACAGGTTTTTCACAGGGTTTTAAGGGCCGGAGCTTCAGGAAACTCACTGAGTGCAGAGATGACTGCGTAAACTTTCAAAGCAACTATGAAAAAAGACAAAAATGCAGATTTGTGTTTTTTCTCTGCAGACATCGACATATAACCACTTGTAGAAACCCTGTGGTTCAATCCAGCACAGCGTCTTGTAAACAATTGAGGTGGGAGGATGTTATCATTTTGACTCCAAAATTAGATATCCAGGACCATAGTGACTCTTACAACATGATTCATGGCAAAAATAAATAAATAAATAAATAACAATTCTAATACATGAGAGGCAGATAACTATGTCAGTGTTTGTAATATGAAAACACTTTTACAAAATGGATTTGCGATGTTTCAGAGAAACTGAGTCAGGACATTAAGGTAATTATAGACATATAATTGGATATATGGCGCCTCGGAAGAATTTCACTTATTATCCACAGTCTTTAATGGGGAGAAGCAAAGCCTTGTCCATGTTCTTCTTAATGGCAATAATAATTAATAACGCTGGCACCGCAGGGAATGCCATATACAGCTGCAATAATGGGATACTCATGCATAATTAATCAAAACCCAAAGGCAACGCACGGAGCTCATTCCAGAGGATGAGGCATTCTTATTGATGCAGCATATTAGATCTATCTGTTCATGCTGCATGAGCCTCAATGAGTTTGGCTGCTAATTAAAATGTTTGCTGCTTGTCGGAATAGAAGCATCCTCGCTTGTTTGGGGGAAACATTTTTGAAAAAGTTTAGAAAAAAGGAGAGCTGGTTTACAGTGAGGTTTTTCCAGGCTACAATTGAAATACTTAGGGAGAACCATTCAAAGTAATAATTTGTTGTATTCTGATAGTGTACTGTTCATTTGTTTAATCTGCAACAGGACATGTTTGTGCCTCCGCTGACGTAGCTGGTAATTAAAACTGTTTGTCTCTTATCTGCGACTTAAAATCTGCCAAAACTTTTGGAGAGATATTTGTATTTGTGTTTTGTACGTTCATACACTGTATTATATGCATGCATGTGTATGTATGTGTATGTGTTTCAGGGTATGCATTAGGGGTGTAACAGTTCAATGAACCCACGGTTCAGTTTGTATTGCAGTTTTTGGGTCACAATTTTGGTTTCTTTTGGAGAAAAAAAAAACACTACCATTTCTAATGTTCTCTGTATTTTGTCTTACTTGCAAAAATAACTTTTTTTCACTCAGGGATTTGGGATAACAATACAACATCAATATTTATTCTTTCAAAGGCAAATGTCTACTTAAGACTATTTAAACAAACAAAAATACTGTATTCATTAATTAATCAGCTCAGTATGTGGGTAGATGGCTCTCATACAGCGGATCTGTTTGCAACCCTGCACTTTGTAGGATGCATTATGGATTGAGCAGTTCGGTTTTTCATGGTAATATGTATGCATGTATATATTTATGTATATGTATGAGATTATGCATTTATGTGCAAGTAAAGTATTCAAGTCTAAGGCCTAAGTGGCTTCCTACTGCATCAAATATCTGACTTTAACACAAACTGCAAAACCAAATTTTGTGTTGCATCTTCAACACCGAGCCGGCATCGTGAAACAAGCTTTCTAACTGGAGCAACCCTGATCTGATTTGTGTTTCTATGATGGAAAACCTGCAAGCGTTTCTTTTCCAACCTGTAAGCGACCACGCCTACATCTTGCAGCAATGATAGCTGAAGTCTATATTCCACCTTTCAAAGGATCTTATATTTTCTACAGTAATCTTGGGGCTGTTGATGCCACAAAGTGCCAGTGAATTGTGTGCCATCTCAATTTGCTCGGCCTCCTCTGCAAATATTAGACAACAAACAGCACGAACGACCATGACAAACAGTCAGAGGCTTCATTTTAGAGCAGCGGCGTTAGGCACGCTTCCCACTCATTGTCCACAGTGAGCGAATATCATGGCAATTCTGATTCTGATATTTTGGTTATACGCTGCACGCTCTTCCCTGTGAAAATCTTTAATGAATCTGAGCCGGAGTGTCTTTGTTAATGTTTCAATGTGTTCAAAAAGATTAAAGGCAGCGCTAATTTAATTTAGTCTCAAACATCAAAGTTACATTTTCGCTGAAATGGAAGGCAAAGGCATGCATGCAAAGGCCTGGGTGAGGTTAGTTGTGCCTGTAGGCGGAGTCGGTGGTGTCCTTTAGTCAAACATTATCAAAAGTTGTATCCTAAAGTATGTACGTATACGTAATATTTGGATGTTCTTTTTGCGGACATCAATAATAATAAAATAAAGATGAAAAAAATCTTTGCATAAAAGCATAAAACACATGTGATGTCACTAGCCGACTCAAAACCGAGCCTCAAATAGCTCAACTGTGAATCAAACTGCTTGACACTTACCTGTGTTTAGGTTCTTAGAAAGGGAAAATGGATGTGCAGGGAGGTTTAGAGAAAAATAAGTACGAGTAAATACTGATCGCAAAGGTACCCGCTTGACAACCATGCCCACTCATTTGTAACACCTGAGGTTTATCTTTCTAATAACGTTCCAGTGGATTGCGATGGTTTCATGGTTGGTGTACATGCACACACACAAACACACTTCTGCTCAGGAGGGGAAACCTAAACCCTATGCTGCTGCTACAGGAGTGATTCTCCCTCCCAAAGGATCAGAGGAGGATTTACTTATGTGGTTTCAAGGGACATGGTATTACCTGGAGTACCAAAGCTTATATTAAAACTAAAAACATGAATAACACCGAATACAGCTGTAGAGGAGACAAGAGGAGATACTGAGGATATAGCATGAATAAGAGGGAGAGAATAAGAGTATAAAATGGATTAACACATAAAGCGACTAGTGCGAGGCTGGAGAACAGCGGAGATGCCAGGGTGTAAATCAAAGGTGCCAGCCACGGCGCCGAAAAGGAGACTGTGAGAAGAAAGCAGGAGCTGGAGACAGGCCATTTTTGCCGAGTTTGCTGAGTCAGGTTTAACAAGCTGTACGGGTCCTAATGGAGGCAGCGGTGCAAGTGCTGCCTTAATTGTGGCAAAAGGATTTCAGTTTGCATAACTTTGTGAAACTATACATGCGTGGTTACTGTAAGAAGACTGACGGTGCCGTGCAGGGGCCACACAGCAGCTAAACATGGCTGTCACACCTTGTTAAGAGAGCTTGATTGTATGCAAATGACATTAACTGCAGATGTGGTTGGGGTAAAATTGATTAAAACCGATACTACAGGCAGAATGACTGGGATTTTCCTTTAAAACAATGTACAGGCCCGTACAAAAATAATACCGCATCATCAGTTATGAGCCACTAGCAGTGTGTGTTGGTGTGTGTCTGCAGAGACCCTGCCGTCTGCCTGGGTTTTCTTGTTTTGCTGAGCTCGGGACTCTGCTGGGTGTTGGCCTTTGGGCAGCGGGTGTGTAGCTCCCAGCCAATCACAGTGCAGGTGGTGGTGCCAGATTGATTTTTTTTTTTTTTTTTCCTAGGACAGAGATGGGATTTTACATGTTGTGTGGTCATTTCATTCCATCGCCATCCTAGGAAAGGATAACTCACTGCCACCAGCTAGCTTAGCCATGGAGGGGGGCCCAGTTTTGAATATTGTGTTTACAATCTGAAACTGACAAATCCTACTCATTCTGCCTTTGAGTACACAGGGCCTCCTAACTTATGTGATAATGCCCTCTGGTGGCCATATTGGAGGACTTCAGCTCTTGGCAACAACAGCTGAGAAAAATTTATTAATTTTAAATATAAACTCTGCCCCATCAACAGGATTAAATAAACAAACTGTTACTGACTTACTGTTTTGGCTGGGAACTGATCATTTTGCTATTAATACATCTGACTGAATGGTAATTTCTTGTAAAGATCAACACAATTGCTAATATGTGGCTCGTAGAGTCTAGTGGTTTTAGAAGCTGTGTGTTAAATTTTTTTTTTTTTTTGTAAAAAAAATCTACATTATACTTTATTTGCTTGGATAAATGAGCCTGCTGGCTAGTCAGCTGGCTGACAAAGATAAAAATCAACCAGCTGTTCAGTCAGGCTGAGCTTACTATGACTTCGAGCAAAATTAATTTGGGATCAAAACTTATTTACCAAGCCATATTTTTACATAAAACATTACTGAGTAGAACTACACCTTCACTATGACTCTTACTTTCACAGATGTCTTTTTCTAGCCGAGTTGTTATATATTTTTCCGTTATTTGAGCACAGATATTTTTTCACTGGACACTCCTGATGGTGTTTTTATCCTGAGAGATTTGTGACTCAAGTTCAAATCCTCCATAACAGTGTGCAGGGTGAAACAGGAGCGGAGAGGACAGGAAGTCAGGTTGTACAGTACTGTACCTCGGGGCTCTTCCGATTCTGCAGGATCTGTTTGTCTGTATCTTTGTTGGCGAAGAACCGCGTACATCCTCTGTTCAGGTACTGCAAAAGAGACAAAAGACAATTCAGAAAACTTCCAGAGATCAACACAATTATGTAACACAAACCTCTTGCACTTCTTTGCTTAAAAATATTGCCATGACTATCTTAACGACCTCTGTTCAAGGCCCATGTTGGAAAAAATCTGATCCGCTGAAGTGTCCTTGAGCGAGTTGGACACTTAACGAAGAATGAGAACTTCTTCTTTAAGGACCAGAAAAGAAACACATTCTAATATGGCCCATTTTGTGAGGACATGTATCCCATTTAGGGCACTTAAGGGCAAACATCTTGACAGTTTTGAGGTCATTCCTTTCCAGGGGAGTTACACAGGGAACTGAACCCCTAATCTTCCATCCATGTAAAACAAAATGAAGGTATGGAGTAATTCAGTCAGAGACGTTGATCAGAAAAGAGCCTCAGTGGGCTGGCATCAAGCTTCAAACCAATAAAACTGTGCAAGGGCAGAGCTTGTTGGTGGTGCTCACCTGTGATGACACGAAAACCTTCTAGGACCACATACCTCTGGGAATGCCGTCCTAAAACTTAACCACACCAAACAATTTCCCCGTGAGGATCAATAAAGTATTTCTGATTCTGATTCTGTGGGCGTTCCTGGAGATGGGCATGACGGGAGGTCTTTGTGCCGGCCACCAGACATTGTTGCACCTGTACCCTACTGGCAACACTCACTTTGCTCCATGCTAGATATAAGCCTAGCAAATGAAGAATGACGGCAACAAAAGCTCCGTCAAAAGATTTGGAAGTTTGCTGTGTAACAAATGATACAAATTGCGATCAAGGACTCATTTATTCAATCCGATGTTCAGAGCATTTTTCTAATTAAAAAGAAGAAGGACTTCAGTTGACATTTTTGTCATTTTTTTTTCTTTTATTGTTAGCACAGCTCAGCTAATAAAGGAAAGTTATTTCCGCCCAGACAAAATAAACCAGAAGTGCTGTTTCTGGGACGTGTCTTCAAACTCAAAACCAATCCAACTGTTTCCTCTGGATTCACAAGGTTACCCAGCAGAACTTATTCCAACCTTTGTTGTTCTAGCCACACAAAGTTCTGTCTTTGCAAGATGATTGAGCGCCAAACACTAGCGACACAGGAAATGAAACCCCTACCCTTGGGAGTTTTGATGCCATACTCTGCCCAGCGAGCTTACAGAAGAAATAGAAAACGATGGAAGTGTCGTTGACTTATTCTATCTGTTGAACTACACAGGGAAGCGGACTCCATACCATAACAGTTCCGGTGTCATGCCCTATTCATTAAGCTACAAAGGGAATTGTACCCCTTATCTTAGCTGTTTCGGTGCACTGCTCTACTCTTGCTGCCACATAGGAATATAAGAACCGGGTGGGACTTGATCTCAAACCAGCAGGGGTTCATATAGCTCTGGAGGCAAGATTCAAAACCATCTTTGTCACATATATGCATGTGTGATGACAGGAACATGTCATTCCACTTTGTTGTTGCAGTTGAGTCTCGAATGTACAATTTACCACGATAAATAAGCTTCCATTTGCACAAAAGCAATGTCAGCCCTTGGTAATTTATTCTGTATCAATTTTAATGGCTTTTCACCAGCTGGCCTCCCTCGCTAGACGCAGAGACACAGGGGGTAATGACGACACAAACTTCCCAGGTGTGGAGGGAGGAAAACAAGAAATTCAACAGCCACTGGTTTTTTGGGGCTAATCTTGTTTTTATAGGCGAATCCTGGTGGATGGCCAGATGGACCTAAACAAAAACTTCCATTACAGCAGAAGCCACAGGGAGGTCTTAATGCTCATTCAGCCCTCCGTCTCTTCAGCAGATTGCAAATGGGACACGTTCAGCACTCCTGCTCTCCCTTTCTGCAATCCGTTGTTCATTCCTCCTGCAAGGTCCCGGTTTCGCCCCAAGGCTCTTTTATGCACTCCCAAACACACATGTACGTTAGCCCACACACACACACACACACAAATCACAAATTCATACAAGCTTGCATACACACAGGGCACAACACAAACCCTAATTTTATTTATTTATTTTTTTTGACTTGTTCTTTCATGTATTATCTGTTTGGGTCTGGTCTTTGTTGCTTTGTTAATCACTTTGGGACAAAATTCATTTTGATGAAAGAACCTCATGAAAAAATCTGTCTGGACTGGATTTACCACATTGCACACCGTTCCCCAAGAGCGAGACCTATTGAGCACAATGCAATTGAGAGCTGACTCGACTTGCAGGGAAAAGCAACTGCGATTATAAACTAACTCACTTAGACTTTTTTCCCCTTTCCAGAGCAGCAGGGAAATGTGGAGATATATGAACCCATTAGAAGCTGGTGAGCTAACTCGGGGTGCTGTAATACTTCGCAGGGGGACGCTGGCGGAGAGAAGAGAGTGAGCGCCGGCACTTTAAGGCCTGTGAATGACGCAGGTAAGAATAGATTACTGAACTGAGATACTGCCAATAAAGGGATGACTCTGCAAAAAGAAAAAAAAGTGCACTCAAGACGTTTTCTTTTTTTCTTTCGTTTTTTTTTTTAAACAGAGGTAGTAGAGATGAGCATGACTCAGCTCTTCTCTTTGCTGTAACACAAGCCGATGGGCACATTCAAAGCCTGTGTAATTTCTGTTTCTGATGATGATCTGAGTCTATGTATAATGGGGAAAAAAAAACTTTCAAGTACCTGCCAACATCTCGTTTCACTAATTCTCCTCTATATTTGACTACATCACTTTCCACATTTACTTACATAAATCTGCTCTCTATATGCGCATACATCTTGTAATAGAATTCCACTTCAATCTGATATCTATCTGTTCAAAGAATTATATAAATAAAAAGCTTATAAAGTACTAGGACCATCTGGTTTCTGCAATTTCCCGAGCCAAATTCTGCTTTCCAAGAACATTTGAACTGTTTCAACTACTGAGCGCTGACAGGCGGGATGTTCAAAGGTCAAACATTTTGCCCACAATCAAATTTGAGGAGGTGCAGAAATGTAGCAGCCATTATCTCTGCACAACCCCGTTTCGCTGCCCCTATCACTGCAGCTGAACGACGCAGGTTTCAGAAAACCACATGCGCTGATGGTAAACATGGCAAAGGCCAGGACAATCTGAACAACCTCTGCCCTCTCTCCACTCACTCGCCTGCTGCTAAACATTGAGTACATTGCCTGAGAGCACCAACAGATGGGCTCGAGCTTAAATGAGACTTTGGTGCCAGGAGCAGACGGGCTCAATGCTGGCTCAGTGCTGCCATCTAGTGTCCACAGTCATAAGAGAGCAAATGGGCTCTCCTTTCCTGGATCTGTCAGTTTGACTCCCAAAGGATGGCCACCAAAAAAGCACATCAAAAGGTAAAAAGACTGTCCCGTAACACCAAAGTCACAAGTTTAATTCCCCACAAGAACCAATGTCGTGTCGATGCATAATTATGTGGCACTGAACTCCTGCCTCTGCATTCAATGTAAGGGTGAAATCACGTCTAAAATTGTAGTTATTTTTGGTCCAAATTAGAGTGGAAGCATGGCATGACGGACTCTTTGTTGTAATTTATCTTCTGTATAGTTGTTCAGAAACAGACCAGGGCTGCATACTATTTGCCAACAGTTTTACATGTTTCACAGTGTTCATTTCACCGTGCTTTCAAACACAACGGAAACTCCAGACTCCTGTATTTGTATCTCGCTGTTCTGTTTGTATCTCACTTTCACAGCATGGCAAAACAGCTCCCAAAACAGCACATGAATTATCACAAACAAAACATTTTATACCAACATATATATATAAATATATAAAAACCACAGCAAGTCCAGGTACCCATTTTCTCCGTTCCCTCTGGGCGTCTGTGCGGAACTACTATGTGGAAATTTCCTGCAGGATCTACTTTCCAATTCAAATAGGATAATAACAACAAAAGAGTCATTTAACTTCCTCAAAAAAAATTGGTTACCGGAACTTGTTTTCGATATTGACATAGTACGCTTCATTTGTGTTGGTTTATGTAATAACAGTGTTATTTTAGGAGCTGTTTCGCTGCACTATGAAAGTCAGTGGAGAGACAAAATACATAATTCTGGATTGGCCACCCTGGGGAGTGCGGAACAAGTAATGATGATATTTCACCATCATGTGGACTCATATAACACCCAGGTAACTACACAGCACAACACTCTGCCAAAATTCGATTTTGCCTAAAGGGCCAGATGGAGTTTGTCACATATGATGACATTTAGCAGCAGGTCACATTAATGCAATCAGAGTGCACTGTCCGGCAGCTCCTGAAATGCAAATGAAAGGGACAACACATTGTCTGAAACAAGCTTTGAAAAGTATTAAGTAAAGAGCACATGGAGAAATAACTAAATACTGTACCTTAGTTCATTTTATTAGCTAGAGGCTATCTGTGCATGAGCAGCTGCTGCTTATCAGATGTCAACATCTCCTTATTCACTTAAAAGCCTGAACTTCGGGGTCATCAGCTGTGGTTGGATTGGATTACATTCTCGTTTTCATTTTCTCTCAACACATTCTCTCGGCGCACTTCCAGGCGTATATCGCTGCAGTTATTTGGTGCCGCCAGAGTTCAGCCGGCGTAGTTCTCACCTGGCCGAGCAAACAAAACTAAAGGTGTCAAGGCTCCAGAGTCTGAATGACGACTCCAAACACTTTTGGCGTGAATGCACCGCAAGTCTCTGGGTGAGTTCTTAAAAAGAGCCCCGGGTTAATGTCTTCATTGCAATTGCGTAGCGGTGGAGAGACAACTCTAAGAAAAGCAATGTCTTCACCCCTCTAGTCATGATAATTAAACACCGACATTTTAACTACCACCAGTCTGAGGCTTCAACTCAGCTTTAGCCTTGAGGAAAGGGACTTCCAGGGCTGGGGAGTGAATTCAAACCCACACAGAGCAAAATACTATCAACTTCCTTCCCCATGATGTGTGATTTGGGAAGGACAATATATTATTACATCAGTATCATGATATAAAAGTACATCATCTGAGATTTTGGATATCATAATATCATGATATGAAATAAGTGTTGTCTTTTCATGATTATAAAGGCCACATTAACAGAAAAGAAATGTAGTTTCTAAACTTATTGGACTGTTGTAGCTGTTTTATTATTTGCCTCTACCTGTTTGGCCATCATATCCACATTACTAATTACTAATTTTTATCAAAAATCTCATTGTGTAAATATTTTTTGCGAAAGCACCAATAGTCATCCCTAGAATATTGTCATAATATTAATTGAGGTAATCGGTCAAAGGAATTGTGGTATTTGATTTAGACCATATCACCCAGGCCAACAGTATGTATTATACATTACCGTCTGTTTTCAATTACTGGTGAAAACAGCAGGGGATATTCTTTATAAAGTAAAATTGCTTGTCTGAGGATACAAGTGCAACGAAACCCCACACTGGCAAGACAGTTTATTCACACTTTTGGATAAACTGTGTCTTGCCAACATCTGCCATGCATGGTGTGTTTACATTTTATTTTTCTGGACATGTGCCCAGTGTCGTCATTTACTGACATCACTGACGCTGTGATTGATGGGCAGTTCCCTCAGTCGGCTGGTTTGTGGACTCCGCTTAAACTTAATGATTCATCTTTTTCACAGTTGGGTTAGCGGCTTGGTTTTTAGCCGATGGCTTGATTTATATCAGTTATTCTGGCTTAAACATATACCTAAACATGTCTATATTTTCTTGTTTCATGTGTAGAATTATTTTACTTATTTACTGATCTTTACTTTTGGCTTGTTTTTGTCTTTTTGTGTGTTTTTTGCATAGACCCCAGGACGATTAGTGCCCACTTTCTGGAGGCTAATGGGGATCCAAAAGCAATATACTGTAGATATAGATATAGAATATAGAATAACGAATACCATCAATTTAACACCAATAGCTGAACAGGGCTTTTGCCGATGCTCTGTAAATTGTGTGCATGTAGCTGCTGGAAAAGGCATTTATTAGGCTGAATGTCACTATTAATCAAAAGCAGTGTTGAATCTTCCACAAAGCAAATGTGTTTTCCGTAACTTTGCATCGTGCTCCACAAACTCTTGACGTGCAAGAACTGGCGGTGAATTGAAAATGCTTCACATGTACAGCTGGGTGGAACTGAGAAGTGCAGAATCACAGTTTTAGTTTTCTTTGCAAAATCGTCACAGCCCCACCCTCCGTCCGTCCGTCCGTCCGTCCTTCCCCCTGTTGTTCCTACCCTGAATGCGTCTGGTGAGCTGAGGTGAAACTTCTGCCTGATGTCCTCGGAGGCTCCGGCACACAGTCGGTAGAAGATGTGGTAGTTCCTCTCCTCGGGGCTTTGCGTGCAGATCCTCGACTTCTCCAGCAGGTAGTGGGACACGAAGCCGCCCACAACAGCGTTCTGGAAGCACGCCGGCAAACGGAAAAACTCAGAAACTCAAAACTCACTGATTGCATTTGTTGGTGCATGTAAACGTCACATCCCATTAAAATAACACCGGTAAGATCTTCTCCCCTACTAAAGATGTACAATAAATGAAATGAAAAACGCTAGTAAGACACTTTAATGATTCCCATGGGGAGGTTCAGTCCCTGAGGCAGCAAAAACCCCACCACAAAACAAATAAAAACGAGATATCAATAAAAATAGAGCAAGCGTTGAAATATTAAAAAGTAACACATAATGATAATTACAGCACTAGAATATATTATGTAGCAACGTATGAATGAAACATATGCAAGGATTGAAAACGGCAGTATAAAAAAGGAAGAAAATCTGAAAAAGACATCCCATCTCAAGTATAAGACTGTATTCGATATGAAAATAACTAAAAATAGATATTAAATGGGATATTGAGGCTGAAATCACTTTTTTCTGATTGCAGTTGTTTCTGTTTTCTCTTTAAGCTCCTGTGATGATGTCGATAATATTCTGTTTATATCAGAATATTCTGCATATATCTGTTTATATACAGTGTTACTCATAAACTGGATATTAAGATGAATATCAACAGCTGATTTCTAATATCTACAGCTACTGGTCAACATGTTATTTCAACATTTGGAAACCATTGAAAAATAAAGAAAACGGCTTTTTCAAAATAACTCGGGGCCATTCAGAAAACCAAACCGCACCTTTTCATTGAAGTGGATCTCCACAAACTTCCCGAAGCGACTGCTGTTGTTATTCCGGACGGTTTTCGCGTTCCCAAAAGCCTCCAGCAGCGGGTTGGCTACACGATGCAGGAGCGGGGAAAAAACAGAGTCACAAACTAAAACGTTACACAGCTGCAGCGACGGCGGCAAAGCTCACACAAGCCTTACCTTCCACTATCCTCTCGTCTATGTCCTGACCCGTTCCATAGGACGTCGTCAGGTATCTGTTGTGGAAATGAAAGAAAATCAGAGCTTCAGACGAGGATCCCCAACAGTAGCTGCTTCCATAACTTTCCAACTCAAGTTTAGGCTGTTTTCTAGCTACAGGCTCTGTGGTTTGCCCCTTATTTGGGTCACTCAACTCAATATATGTTCCCAAAGAAAAACTATTCATTTGACATTTTACAAAATCAGTTGTTACTCCCAGCTGATCTGCAAAATGTGCAAGACAAAGTTTAAAACTTTTCACTGTTATATTCACCTGTGTATAAATTTTGTTTGAACCATACTTGCATTAATACTTTTTACACTTAAAACATTAGTTCCCTTTATCTTGTTTGTTTTGCTGTTTGTGTTTGTTAGAGCTTCCTGGTTATAAGACCAGGTGATACATCAATAAAACCTGATTTGATTTTGATTTTATTCCGTTTGATTTCATTTGATTCAATATTCATTGCTCATCTATAAATGCATTGATCACAGGCTTACCTATAGGTTTAAGCACTTCAAAAGTGACATCTTACATAAATGAAAACTAGAATGAATAAACACATTTAAATAAACAAGCAAATCATAAAAATGACACAAATAATTTTAAAAATGGCTTAATTAAGGGTTATACCACTCTGTCAAATGTAAATCTCCCTGACTTTTTTTATATCTTCAGTAAAATGTTGAATTTCTCTGATCTATGTCAGCATTTTTTTTTGTTCCTTTTTTTTTCTCCCACTAAAAAATTAATCAAACTTCAGATCCCGAGGCCTTATCAAAGTCTGTTTTCTGTTCCTTTCTGCAAGTGCAGTGAACAGAGTGGATACGACGAGAAATAAATATTACATTAGTGATCAACAAGCGACAGATTTATTTATTTAGTTATTCATTCAATTCAGGCTGATACACATGACCCATAAATTTGAGTAAATTCCCTGACTTCCATGAGGCCAACTCAAGGGAACCCTACTATTTTTAAAATGATTATTTATTTATTAGCCTTTGAGGTTACCAGTTGATATGATTTAATAGTTTCAGATAAACCAGCAGTGCTTTCTGTTCAGATTTTGAGTTTTCCCCAACCCTCGTACACCCCGTCTGACTCTGCTAAATGCAAAAAATACGACATAACCACAATCTAATTAGACAAAAATTGGTGTAAATCAAGCCGTTAAGCACTTTGGATTCATAAAAAATGAGTTATCTGGGAAATATGTTAGAATTAAGAGGTAAATGTACAGCAGCCAGCCTCAGACGGTGTCCTGCCGCCCCTCTCGGGTGTAGAAAACTGCTGTGTCATCCTCACCTGAGCACAAACTTGGTGTTTTCGGTCTTTCCGGCCCCGGACTCCCCCGAGACGATGATGGACTGGCTCATCTTCAGGACCTTCATGTCCCTGTACGCCTTATCAGCTGGCAGGCCGAGACAGAGAGCCGCAGCTGTTAGATTACACTCTCCTCTGCCTCAAGGACACAAAGCTGACCTCAATAATCAAGGTGACTCCTGGATTTTTATTTATTTTATTTTTTTTGGCCATATCAAAGTGATGAGTCACTCTGGATGAAGTTTGAAGTAAGTCTGTTAAGTCTGGAGGAATGTGGAGAATCTGAGCGCCGACTGCCACCTAGTGGACAGATGTGGCTCTACAACATGGTGATGGATGATGCAGGAGCTGGCCCAGCATCAAAACCTTGGTGCACCATGGTGAAACCTTTACCTGAGTGCTCTGCCACAAACCAAAAACCCTGTCAAACACTTTGCCAAAGGGGAAACGACAGAAAAGACTGCATCAAACTGTGAAAAAAAAGACACTATCATGGGCAAAAATCCCAACCTAAACCTTAACTAATTAGATAAAACCTCAAACAATAAAAAATAAGCTGACTCAAGTCTTTTTTTCCCAGCTGGAAGGTCATTGGTAACTGTTTGACAACTTTAGAAACTGTTTAACCTGATGTAAGGTAGATATTTAGGTCATAATTTAAATCCAGTTCGCAAAAGCAGACGTCATTTTAAGTCTCATTTTAGTGATTTTTTTAATATTTCTCTGCAGTGTTGGTGCATGTCACGGTCAAAATGTTTGCTCAATCCGCTGAGGACCCAGCTGAAGGGCAGCATCTCCGGCTGCTGCACCCCTGCTGTTGCTATTTTCAGTGTGAGGACAGCAGGTAATATTAAAGTCCCTATAGAATGACCTCACATGACTTCTACATCCTATAAAGTATCTTCATCATCCTGCACTGGTGGGTGTAAAGTCCAGTTTCAGCCAATAAAACCTTCACAAATCTTTTAAACGTCCTCTCTCATCCTCATATCCCGTCAAATAAAACTGTGTCTCTCTCCCAAACTGATAATCTACTGGGTCAGGGTTCGGCTTATCCTGCTGGTTTGCACTTGTGAATAATTCTCTCCTGCACTATGTCCCACTCAAACATCCTGTTTCAACAGGAAATACATAAATCAAGAAAGTGAGAGTTCATTTTATGGGGCTTTTAAACAATTTCCTCTCTACATTTTCCTGCTGCTTCATTCCTCACTCGTTCATTTACAAACTAGGGCTCACTGAAACACACAGAGCCAATGCTAACACACTGACAATAATGGTAATTATTTATTGGGGTTAAAAAAATGCAACCAAACTGAAAAAAGAACAGACGACTCCAACCTCAAAAATATAAAAGTCATCACAGAGAAAACAAATTAGGGGCAAAATAAACAGAACAATAATAAAGATGCACAAAAACAACAATAAATCTGACAGTTTGAGCTCTTTAAAACAACATCCAAACACCTCAACAGTATCAGGTGAAGGGAGACAGATTGGAAACCTCACCAAATCGCAGGGAAGATATTGCAATGGAAAGACTAGTCTACAGGTATGTTGGAATTTTTTTAAATATATATTTTGGGTGAAGTGTTTGTTTAATATTGAATCAAAAGCAGCTTTCCTGTTGGTGGTCACTCACCGATGGCGTAGACATGCGGCGGCAGCGTGCCCAGCGACCGGCCCTGGTACTTCTTGATGGTTTCTGCAGAGTAGAGCTTGGGGATGTCATAGTACGGGTTCACTGCTATCAGGATGTTGGCTACAAACGTCTGCAGAGAGAAGGAGGTAAAAACAATAAAATGCACTTCAGGAGCGGGCAGATCTCATCTTGGAAACTGGAACTAAACTGTTCTTGTCTGCTTAAATCGATGACCGTGAAAGGAAAGTTTCCCTCTAAGATACTTGTGTGATGAAGTCAGATTTATTTCGACAGCACATTCAAAAACAGGAGTTGTCCGAATTGCTTTCCAAACTTTGCTAGAAAAAAGGACTGACACCAAAACCTGATGTGTTTCATTGATGTTTTAGATCCTGGAAACATTTTCTGATATCAAACCAGCTGCTAGAAACATCTGGACATGATGTCACAGTTTCTACGATTGACCAGTTATCCAAACGAAAAACAAAAATACACTAAACAACAAAACAGAGCCAGAAATGCCTGGTAGATGTACAACAGCTGTTTATTTGAAGGATTCTGGAGTGGAGCTGGGAAAACCCTGTGCAGAAAAAGTAGGAAAGGTAGGTAAGGGAGTCCAAAAAAAAGACTCCGATGGAGTTCCTCAGTCCATTTTTACGTTCCACAGCTCTCTGTTTGTGCGAGGCTAAATTACACATAGTGGTCGTCTGATTAATTGATCGGTTGATTAATCAGGCCGATATCTGGCATTTTCTGATAGCTGGTATCGGCCAATACCTGCACTCATGAGGCTGATGTATGTTTTTAAATTTAAAATAATAAGCAGAGTACAGATTGACTTAAGCAAATGCAGACAGAGCACTTTTTTTTTTTTTTTAAATTTTCAGACATTTTCCTGTGTTCAAGTGAATAATAATACATTAGTGTTAAATAAATGTTCACTGGGACCAAAAACCAAGACATGCTGTTGGGTGCTATGTGGGCACTAACACTGTTTATTTATTCTCTGTTTATTTATGTAATTAATTAACTCATTTTTGTTCTCTCTCAGAAACAAGGAGATGCTGTCATGTGCTGATAAATGCTGTTTTAACAGAAGCAAAGAAAAAAAAACATGATATCAACATTATAAATCGTCCATAAGCCACCCTACTGTCTACATATTGGCATTAGTCACTGAAAAAAAAACATCAGTGTTGTGTATCTTGAAAAATGCACAGTGCAAAGGGATTCAGAATCAATCAGCAACAAAAATCTTCCCACAGATAATCTCTCGCACAAAATCAAAAGGCCGTCAGCAGCTCTGAAATGCGTCTATTTATGGTTCCATGCTATGAAAATGTTTTTGAGCTCAGGCGGGGGCTTTGACACCATCAGGGAGAGGACAGCAGTTCCTTCTTGTGCCACTAGATGGCGGTTTGCTCTGCACTTGCCTTCCAGCCCGGCCGTGTGTCGAGCAGCTGGTGAAACGTCACCTCCATCACTTCAGACGGGCTGACGGCGTCCATGAGGGGAAACGACAGCGACTCATTACTGAGGTCAGCTGAGCCCCTGTGTGTGTGTGTGTGTGTGTGTGTGTGTGTGTGTGTGTGTGTGTGTATTGTGTGTGTGTGTGTTTTTAGAGCAGAACTAAGACAGAGAGATATATACAGGGAGAGAAAGACAGGGAATGGATGGCTGACTGGCTGTTTTAATAAATACTCCTGTGCTTGTGTGTTTGTTTGTGTGTTTATTTGCGTTGCTGCTGTACAAACTGGAGAACCATGCAAAAACAACTAGAACCGTCAAAGGGTTCTCTGTAGAACCCTTATGAAAAGTTGAAGCTGGGGGCCAATCCACGAGGTGAGGTGGATGTCATGCCAAGCCAACTTTGTAGAATGCAATTTCATTTTGTTAAAAAATTGGCACATAGTTCTCTGTGAACATCAAATGGCACAGCACAACACTAAATAAATCAACGCCGCATGCTGAATCAGAACAAAAATGATGATCACTGACTGTGCAGAAGTCTGATATCGCCCATCTGTTGTGTATTAATATGAGAACAGCTGCTGCAGACGTCGTTTCCCCTCCTGACTACAAGTTGATTTTGTGAACAGCTGTTTGCGGAGGGCCGTCTCCAAAGGTATGCTAAATTGCAATCCTGTTTTGTTTTTGTTTGTTTTTTTTTTTTTTTGCAATACTCATGCAATACTTACATAAATTTTGTCTTTGCTATATCTCACACGGACGTTGTTGAGAAGAGTGGCTTCATTCAAGTACATCAAAGAACCTGGGAGACAGAAACAAGAAAGTCAATTGCTGGATAAGATTTGTCAAAAGCGAAAACTTCAAGATACAACCAGTACATCAGTGTGCACTTACCAAATGTAACTCAAAGTTTAAAGGGGCACTTCACCAAAAAAAATGTGCTGATTATGTAGCTCAAATCGATCTAAATTGCCCTAAAAAATATAAACATTGCTCAACAGTTTCCTCTGGTTTTAGAGATTTTAAGGAGTTTGCGCTTAAAATTTTGATTCATCATCATGCATGGGTAAGAACTTAATTTAAGCAAAAATTTTGAATGTACAGGACTCATTTGCTTGAGATAGGACACACTTAAGGCCCTTTTCCACTGCAATCCTTTTGGCAATTCTTTGGCACTAAAGAAGTGGGACTTTCACGTTCAGTTTCTGTACATTTTTTGGTTCCTGCTGTGTATGTGCAACTAACAGGATCCAACAGGACCCTGGCGGCACAACCACTGCAGGTTTACTGCGACCACCAGCAGCTGGAGATGGAGGGAAAAGGTCAATGACAAATTTCGGTGCCGCACCATAAACATTGATTAAATGTTGATTAAAAATAAAGAAACCGAAACAGGACTGTAACAAAATGAAGGGCCACATCAGCAGTGATAACTAGAGCCAAATATAGTGCCGCTTTCTCCCATTTGGCCTCGCTTCTGTCTCTTACTGTACAGTGGAAAAGGCTCCTTATCTATTGCAGCTCAACTTTGTGATTTACACAGGAAAAAAATGTGTGTATTTTACATAAAAATCTTTCTTAGTGCAGCTCTGAATGTGCCCTGCGGGACAGTGCATCAATTAAAGCTCAGTGATGTAATGTGGATTAAAAGTCATTAGCATGACCCTGGGTTTCAGCGAGGGACGGACGCTGCTGCTGGGAAAGTCAAGTTTCTGAGCTGATGAGAAGCACTTACATGAGTCAGCAGGAGATTTTTGGGAATTCAACATCAAATTAAAACAAAGCATTACAACCACAAATGCAATGGATTAAAATTCTAGAGAGAAATGACGATTAGAAAAAAACTCACAGTTGTCCTCCACATGTTTGTTGACGTCGTCCTCTGCAGGGAAGACTTGGTTGATTGGAGCCAAAAAGGTCTGCAAGAAACAAAAAAAGAGAGAACTGATTAACATCAAAATTTATGAAACATAAAATAAAAAACTTTCATCTTTTCTCTTTGTCCTTTAATGGCCATTGCATAAATGAAAACTCTAGTTTAGGAAAGACAAAAATAAAATATCAAAAGGGAATTATTACCAGCACTCACAAATAAACTGAGCATAGAAGAGTTTTTTTGTTTTGTTTTTTTGCTTGTTTGTTGGCTGATGATGGCTCATTTTATTGCTGAAATGCGTTGGTCGCATTCCCCAAGCAATTAAAAACATTTCAACCTTCATATTATTCATAATTGCTGGTAATTATTCCCCTTTGGCCCTTAAATCACGATCTAGCTGGAGATGTGCGTGTGGTTTCTTTATTATAGCATTTCAAAAGCTCATTTCCATTTTCTCTCCTTGTCACGGAAAGAAACAATCACGTTTCTTACCCGTTGTCTTTACAATATAGAGGATTCAGTTTGTGTTTATCAATAAGTGTTTTTTTGTCATGTAAGGAGTGAAGTTCATGAATGTAGTGGCTGCTAAACCCACTTTTTAAAATGTGCATTAGTGTTTAATTCACGTGTAGTTAGCTGTGTTAACCTGTTGTGAGCTATCAAAGGATTTTTTAGCCCTTTTCTGAAAATAAAATCTATTTCCATTTGTATTGGCGGATATTCATGCCTTGTGATGATGACCAGCTGGAGGTGGAAGTTTACTCACTCACTTACTGTCTCAGTTACATATTCCCCTTCAAAAATCATGATTTGTTTGAATTTTGAGCTGTTAACCATTTCATAACAGCGACTTTTACTTTTTACTTTTCCAACATCTCATTTCACTGCAAAATCAAAGCTACTGAGCATCTTGATCATCCCTCTACATTCTTCTGAAAAGCTATTTCTGTCCTTCCTCTCACTGATTTAAGACTATTTAAAGTCTTGTGTCCTTTTTTTAACCAGCTCCCCAGAGGGATAAACACACCAGCTGCTGCGGTTTGCCCGCACATCAAGGCTCGATGAATTATTTGGAGGCAGGAGGTAACAGGATCAGAGGGAAGGGGCGGCCAGGGGGAGACGGCGTGGTGACGGACGGCGAGCGAGACGCCAGTCAACACCTCCACAGCAGGGCACAGCCACTCTGCATTATTAACCACCATGTAATGAGGGGGTCTTCACTCAAAAATGTGATATATACCGAGAAAGCACTGAGCAGGGGGCAGCCAAGCTCAGCATCAAACCAAGCTACTGAGGTCTTTTGAGCTGAAAGATGTTTTGATCCCCTATTTGCACAAAATCATGCAGGTAGCAGCGATGGACGACCACACACACCGGCTCAGATTTCATTTGGTGTAGAACATCACATCAGCATCTGTTCTACTGCTGCCTGACGAATGTTTCTGGGAAAGTAAACTGCTGCCTGAGAAGCATCGCTGCAGTTACATGGACAATATTTCTTCAACCCGACTGAAATCTCTCTGATTAGAGTCCAGCTTCAGTGTCACTGTCATGGACGCTAAATAAAGTTATCTGACAAGATGAGCGTTTACATGCTCCAAAGTATTTAAACAAAATACAACTTTTTTTGACATGCGCAAAACGGTTCTACATGCTGAGAAGCGTCTAATCTGACGGAAATATAAATAATCTACACAGAGTCATGTTCACCAGTGGTTGATCTTCCATCAGGTCATCCAACAGACTGTAAAAATGTAAACTGGCTGGTTCAGAACCATGTTTGCCATTTTGACTTTCAGCCTTAGAACGGGCAGCCTTCCAACTTTTCCAGCACTTTTTAATTTGGTGGAATAATATGTGGATTTCCACTTAGTTCATCTTTTCAAACAACTTGTTTGAACAACTTGTAGTTTCGAGCCTTTCAACCATAGAGGCGTTCTATGGATATGGGGTCAACTGACCATTTAAGTCACTTCATTTATTTATTTATTTTTTTATTCAGTTTCCACAAGGGGATCAATTAAGTATTTCTGATTCTGATTCTTTTCTGAAATGGTGAAGACATTTTGGATTCAAGGTCTTTATAAAACTAAACCGATGGTCAACCCAGAAAAGAGAAGCTAAATATGAAAAACGCAAAGACAAACTAGAGAGCTAACGATTCATTCATTGCATCAATGCACTGATTATAAATTCTGCCGACTCAGCTGCATAAATGCGCTAAAATAAATAAACACAGCGAATCAGTCTGACTTTGGACTGAAGGTGAAATGCTTTGAACTGAATCATTCACAATTCTTCAGAGAACGATCTAACATGCTTATCTGACTGTGAATTTTTCTTTAAGAATTAATAATGTTAAATTAATTATTTTGTCTGATTTAGAGATAGCCTTACATCATTAAACAAGTTCAGTGGATATAAAATGTTGTCCAAAAGGACTGAACCAAATCACTGATTCGAGACATGGTTTACAAGCTCAAATCAAAAGGACTTTTTACAAAAAAAGACAAAAAACATTTTTAAATCGATACCCCAACCAGTGAATCATCAATCGACATTAAACCAAAGTTTCACACTCCCACTGAGTTCCTTTGCCAAAGCTGCTCAGAAGTCAAGCGTTGTGTAATTGCACAAGAGCAGCAACTCAGATCTGATGGGTTCGCTTGTCTCTCATGACGGCATTGAGCTGCAGCTTCAGAGGAAATGCCTGCAGACTTGAGCAAAACAGCAGCAAAAGAGCACAAGTACTTTGGCCTCTTCAACACAGTCATGACGAGTTAACAAAAAAAAAAGTGTGTGGGTTTGACTGTTTGCAGAGGAGCACAGTTTGTAATGAATATTTCTGCATCACTCAACCTCAGACCATGTGGGTTGCTTTCATTTTCCCATCCTAAAACAGCAGAAACAAATAATTATGCATTTGTTTTACGCCACTTGAAATGCCAGATCGGTGGGACGTGGTGAACTGGACAACAGAGAGTATGTCAGATGACTTGAAATTACATCAAAAAAATCACTCAACCTGTCTTTAAAATAACTGAACTTTCTGGCAATCCCTGTTCTGTCTTGTGCAGCCTTAATTGACCACCCAGCTATCTGACAATTCATCAGCCCTGACATAAACCATATTAAAGTGACCCATGTCGGATCACATGAGTTGGATTATTTGCTTAAAAATAAACCCTCGGTCCGTATTCCTTTGGAGGCCCATAAAGCCATCAATCATTCTAGAAATGCAATAATACAGCTTAATGAAGAACTCAAAACATGAAAATACAAACAGCTATTTATGGAAAAAAGACCATTTTGTTGTATACGCCAGAAAATCCCCCCAGATATCATCTTTTCAAGTACCTCTGATGCTCGATCTGCCCATGTCGGTCCACTCTGTGTAAGCGTAAAGCCTAATTATACCTCTTAAATGGTAATGTGACAGTCGCTGTGTTTACATGCACTTTAGTAATCGGGTTATTTGCCACATACACACAGTTATCTGATTTCTCAAATACCAAGTAAACAACAACACTGGTTTCCATAATCGTGGTAAGGGTTTAAGAGACATCCGGTTAACAAGGTTAGATTTTTAGGGGTTTACATTTTCAGGTAAAGAGAGTGGATAAAGACACAGGTATGATAAACACAATAAACTATCAAGTCCTCCAACCTACATGACCACATATGGTATTTGCTCCAACCCACTGATATGACCCAAAGGACAATTTCCTAAGCAAACTAGCCAGAAAGTTAGCCAGCGAGCTAGCATTTGCTAACAAACAAAACATGTGAAAAGGTAGCACGTCCCAAATTGCGCTACTGTTTAGCATTTTCTGAATCTGCCTGTTGGATTGTGGGTTTAGCACTTCACGGAGAATCATGTTGAAGTGCAACTTTCACCACCAATCATAGTTCGTTAAAATTAGCCTGCTAACTAGTGACATAGAATGCTAGCCACTAAACTCACTTGGTTATGCTATGGAAAAGATTATAGTCAAAGTTAGGGAAAGGTTTGTCTTTAATGGTTAAGGTTAAAGTCAGGGTTGAGGTTACGAAACGTTACCTATTACCAAAAGTTTGCTAATATGCAGATGTTGTCGTTCCCTTAACACTACACCACAGTGACAATATTTACAGCACCACTAGAGGGCGCTTACCTTTAAAACGTAACTTTAATTTGTAATAAGCTGCTGCACAAACAATGTTTTTTGGCCGGAAAACAATCTCCAAGAAACACTCTGTTCAACACTTGGAAGATCGTAAATTCATAAATAATTTCATGTGAATGCTGCGTCTGTTGAAAATACAAATAAAACAAAAAATAGATCTGCTGGCCCTCTCTGGGAAATCCCCACAAGAGGCCGGCTGACTGTGCCTCTATTCAAACTCCACTTTACTTTTATGTGAACTGTCCAAAAGCTGCCAGGCATTAGCCGACCACACGTCACACATTCTGCTCGCTAAATCTGAGCATGTTGAGCTAATACTGGAGATGTTTGTGAGAACACACGTGACCCCACGGTTGTTTGGAGGTGGGGGTCGGTGCTGCGTTTCTGTGATCTACAGGCCAATCACAGCCAGCTCCCGCAGGGCGCCGGGGCTCAACCGGGCTCTCTCCGCTGGCCAAGCCGTTTAATCCGTCCAATTAAAGAGGCGCTGCAGGCGTTTTAATATGCCAAGGCAGGAGTGCCAAGGTGACGTACAGTCGATTCATTCTTTCCAGTGGTGGCATGTTCCACATTCTTAGCCCAAACTGGCTGGACTCCACAGCGCTGGTCCGCGTGAGGAGAATGGAGAGAAGAAAACAGGGAAGAGAGAGGAGGTGCAGGTGGGGGAGGTGACGCACAGCTACTAATCTGAGAGGAAAGAGGAAAAAAAAAAAAAGTCAAAACACGGAACACTGAAAGAGTGGCAGGGCGTTTTGTTGGCTACAGAGATCATTTAGTGAGCAGGAGTTCCCAGCTTTGATCCTCTGCCACGACCAGCGTGTCCATCAAAGTCAGACAGCTCAAGTCCATCAACCATGAGGTTTGGGTTTTCCTGCCCTCTGCCACAAAATAATCTGGACAAGAGACTCCAGGATTACTTTGGTCAGTCCCTTTAAAACTTTCAGGCTTTATTTTGGAACAACACCCGCAAGGTGTCTACAGGTATGAGAGAACCTTATTTAATGTTTAAAAAGACCATTTTAATGCAATTTCAACAAACTTTAAGGCTGATTTTTCAGACAAATCACCTTATTCTTATTCAAATAAGCATTGCAGGTAAGTATGAAGGTTATTTGGTCCAATGCAGAGGTTGTTTTTAGGTAGGAGTATGGTTGTTATTAACTAGATGATTGTATGTGCTGTTATTATAACGGTTTTCTTTAGGGTAGGATTGCTGCTGTTGTAAGTATGACCAGGACCTTTTTTCTTCTCAGAGCTTGAAACAGGGAAGGATTTTCTTGAATTCCTCTCTACAAGCAAGTACTGCAGGTTCATTCACTCAAACCTCTATTTAAGCCTCGACAATCATGGAGTTTTCCCTCATTTACTATGATGTGGAGATACAAACATGTAAAATTAAACCACTCAAAAGAGAACAATATTCGGTGAAAACAACCACAAACTGAGGTGAAGTGGTTAGAGATCACAGTATTGAATTGTCCAGGCAGATTTTCCAAGTTCAGACAGTTAGTAGAGCAAGTTTGGCATGGTCCTGTGGTCCAGTCAGGCATTAATGTTGCACAGGGTGGTGAATGTCCAATAACGGATTTATGGATGAAAATATACAAGTGATTATTATGCCTCTGTGCCGGAGAGGACCAAGCAACTTTGTTATATAGAATGCAATGGCGAGTATCATCAGGGATCTCCGGTGATGAATCTGAGGGCAGAATGATAAATTCAGTCCAGGGGGCTTAAGAATGGAGGCAGCAGCGTGTCTGAAGATTATATCACCATAATCTAGGAACGACAGAAGAACTGCCTCACTATATTTCTCCTACAATTCAAAGGGAAGTTGGGTGTGTTTCTGTGCAAAAAGGTATAAAGTATAAAGTTTATATTAGGCTCGGACAGTTTTACAACATCAGACATGTTGACTAGGATGAAGAACCTGACCCACTCTGATGACGTCAAAATCATGGATAAATGAAATTACATGGAAACCCCAATGTTGAAATTAAGACCTCATAAATTCAAATTTGAACAACTGACTTTCAGGCCTACATTTTTCACTCAGAATTTGGAACCTCTGAGGCGTTTTTAAGGATCTGCAGACGTCCTGTCCTCCTGAGGTACTTGGACTGCCAAACAATGCATTTGTGACTTTACTGCCTGAGTCAGCTGCAGGCCACCGTAACACAAGGGGAGGGCAGCCATGGACGGTCTGTGTCAGAGACCCGTCGATGCTGTAGCAATTCCCACTGCTACAAAGGTCAGTCGCTGATGATCATTTAATTAGTCTGTAATTACCTTGGGTGCCATGTGCTGACTGAACTGATGGCAGCTAGCTCGGCTCTCCTGCCCCAATTTAAAACCAGCCAAACCCCATCCTCTCTAACCGCCAACATGGAGGCGGAGTCAAACCGTGGACACCGTCTGGGACGCGTCACCCTGGGCCACGGGACACAGAGTTGGCCATTGTGGCTGACAGAATGACACGGTATCATGCACTGAGCGGCCCCTCCCTCTCTCTCTCTCTCTCGCCGTGCAGCCGAGGAGGTCTGCCAGCTAGCTAACACGCCGTCAGACACTGGCACAAACTGGCTGCAGCGGGACAGACGGGACATTGTTCTGACTCAGACTGTCACAGGCCTCCGCCGCGGCCCGGAAGCTCAAACTGAGCAAAGATCTGAAGGATGGATGTATCCGTGCATTACTGAAGCGATGCTCGCTCCTCTCCTCCCCGTGTGCGACACTAATCTGATGTTTTCGAATCGGAGTGAACAGAGAAAACCTGCAGGGCGTCCCGCTGCTTCGATTCTGATCTGAAACCCACAGATATAAGGCACAAAAATGGACCCTGAGCCATGCGACCTATGCTCGAATTTCAGTGTTGCTGTGACAAATAATCTCATGTTGTTCACCTGAGCCAACTGTCATACTTTTGGCACCAACAGCGCCTTGGCTGAGCCTGCCTTAGTATGGAGGACAATCAGAAACACTGGAAATAAAGACGAACAGGCAGCTTGACTGATATTTGAGCAGCTGATTCTAGCCGCAACTAAAATGTGTTTTAACAAGGACAAGTACAAAAGAAGATGTGGTGTCTTTTGTTATTATTACTCTGTGCACATGCCTTTTCAACATCACTGACAGTTCAGATTGGTACAGGTTAGAGGAGACATCCCAGAAACGATATAAACAATCAGTTAAAAAAACGAAAGAGAAGAAAGTAAACTCAGGAAATGTGGAACAGAGAGGAAGACTTGCAGTACGAATATCAGCATGTTTTGCCTAGGAAACTTAGAACTCAATGAACTGAATTTCATTGAATGCATTTTAAAAAAAAAAGAAAGAATTAAAGAATTAAAGGCAATAATATCAGGATACCACTGCATTTAAGTGATTGCTTCTCTTGCCATGTCGGGACCCTTTTCCTAATCGAGGTCAATTTTCATTTCAATTCTTTTTGCTTATGTGGCCGGGAAGTGCCACTGAGGAGGGATCTCAAGTCCACACACACACACACACACACACACAAGCACATATCTTCTCTCTTTGCTGCAAACCGGGACGTTGCCATCACGCAGCAGCAGGAAGCACCACTTTGATTCATTCACCCTCTACAGCTCTGACGCTCTCATAAACAGTTTTACTTTTTCATTTTAGGCGTTTAGCTTACGCCGTTATCTAGGGCAACTTAGAATAAGCGTCACGGGAGCGGGAGCTTAAATTCCTAGAGGTCCAGCCAGCGTTACAAGCTGCCATTAGTAAGGAGTGCAGGGGTCAGAGCCGAAGCAACGAGCGGACAGATGGAGCAAATATTCCTCCTGGCTCTCAAGGATGATCGTGTGCAGGAGGCGAAGCGCTGCAGATGTAAAGACTGTGCAACGTCCACTTTGTACTGCATCCTTGGTGAAACGCTGTCAGACTTCCCCAATGCCCAATCCCATCCCCAAGATAAACTGCTTGGAAATGTTTTATTTTTGGCCTCTTAAGCTGAATATATATATAAGGGGATAGTAGCCAGCTGGCTGAAAGGCAGATTTTCATGTTGCAAGATGGCCATTTGGTTTTACAAAAAGGGCTGCAACTAATCCCTATTTTCACTGTTGATTAATGAATCAATTATTTTTTTCAATTAATCACTTACAAAAAGATGAAGTCTCATGGAACATTAGTAGAGTCCAAAGTGATTTCTTTAAATTGCTTCCTTGGTCTGACCAGCCAAAAAAAAAAAAAAAAAAAAAAAAAAACTCGTATTATTCTTAGCATTTTAGTGATCTCAATGAGGCTGGAATGGGCAAACATTTGGGATTTTTACTTGATAAATGGCAAGTCATCAGTCACAGAAATTATAACTAATTCATTCAATCCATCAACCAACTGTTTTGGTGCTATTTTAAACTATAACATTCAATGAAGGACAGTTTTCATTTTTAATGCAGAATGGACAAACGCATGGATGCAGACTAAAATCAGTGCCTCTTTAAGTTACATAACAGTTTTGGCGGAAAAAAAAAAAAAAATCAACATCCTCTCCATTAGGAATTGCTCTCCAAACACCAAATCTTGAACATTTCAGACATTGAGAGCTTTGTTCCCATTAAGAAGCGACAGAGCCCTGTGTTTTATGTGGGGCGTGTAAACAGACAGGAGCAGGCGGTCTGAAGAGGAACCATCAGTTACGCAGGTTTTCCGGGGACAGAGTACCTGAGACGGACTCTGCGGCAGCGCCAAGCCTCGCGTCCGTCTCTTGGTGCCATTAATAAGCTCGGCGAGGGCGACGCGGCACTTCCTCCAGAGGGAAAAGAGAATTAGCGGTGAATGCGGGAGACAGCTAGGAAAGCCTATTTGTCTTTCTCCGAGAGCCACTTGACTTCAGATGCGGCGGATTCATTTTGCACTCTGGCAGGTGGATGGACGAGTGTGTTTTATCGCTTCCAGTGGCGCATTAAATGACTGATATCAATAATGAGAGCTGGGCGAGGCTTGGCAGGAGATGAGAGCTCTGAGAGACCTGAGCTGACTGGGATAGACCCTGAAACGTCTGCAGTACGAAAACAAATCCATCTTAATCCATCTCAAACAAGTGGAAAAAAAACAAAACAAAACACTAGTGCTATGACATATTCTTACTTTTTCCAATGTGGCCTTTTCCATTTTGGTTAAGGGACTTACTTATACTTATTTCAAGAAAAATATGAAAAAATGTTAAACTCCATTGGAAACCAGCTGAAATCACACATCAAATATTACATGAAATAACTTGCTAACAAGGTTCCCATTCCGGCAAATGTATGTACGATTAAAAAGTTGAATTTTCATGATCTATAGCATGTTTGTCTGTTGGTTGGTTGGTTGTTTTTCTCCTTGACCATCATTTTAAACAACTTTCAGATTCAAAGATTTTTTTTTTTTTTTAAACTGAGGCTGACAAAATGAGTAGGCCCAAGATTTTTTTGACTTTCCCTGTCTGGAATGGACTTTTCAAATTTCCATGACTTTGCAGAAATTCCATGGCGCAAGGGAACTGGGTCATGAAACAAATTGGGTTAGGGTTAGGGTTAGGGTTAGGCTAACCCTAACCCATGTGGTGAAAATGGACATTAGGAGGACAAAACATGAGTTTTCATTGCAAGAACTGACCATGTTGGATATATTTAAATATGCTGTAATTTGTGCTGACAGCCCAGATCAGTATGGCACTGATACTCGTCATACTCTGATACCAAATGCTCATTTTGCTCCATGATTTAGACAATCATGAATGGTTGCATGAGTGTAACACTATACGAATGTATGTGCTTTTTGTACATCTGCATTGATACCCAAACACTTCCTTTCTGAAGTCATATATATACACATGTTGCACCTCCTTGGTTCTGACAGAAATCAGTGCAAAGTACAGCAGCAAAATCAGCCGGTGTGCAGCAGAAAGTACACCGGGACGTCCACCTCCGCACGCTCAGCGCTCCCTCACCTTTCCCCTCTGTTTGAGAGGTTCGATGGTGAGGCTGTCGGCTCCAATGTCCACTATGGTTCCCAGCTGGAACCCGTCTATTGGGTGGGGTGCCCACACCGGCTTCCCATCCTCCATCGCACCGCTCGGAAGGCTCTGGAAAACATGACACATGAACAAGGGGACCGTTACAAAGGGGTGTGTGTGCTGTCCGCCAATGCTGAAAAACACTTAACTACAATGGTGGTGGTTTTCTCTGAATTAAAGTTAGTGGGATCGTTTATGTGCTGAGTAAATTCCATGGAGTTGGGTCTTCAAAAATATATCAGTGGCAAGGAGTAAAAAAAAATCAAATCTGGGATGCTTTTTAGTGTCATATACTGTATTACTCACTGAACCAGTTGGGACTTCTAGTGGGTCAGTAAAGTTATAATTAAACACATGAAATTAAAATGCACATGATTATAGGGAAGCAATGCTGCAATGCTGGAAAAAAAACAAAAAAAAACAAAAAATAAACAGTTGAAATCCACCCCAGGTGTTTTCTTGGTTTCATCTCCTTAGAGCATAAATGAGCACATTAGATCCAAGCAGATGAAAACGTCAATTTTAAAGTCCCACAGTGCAATGCAAATCCAACATTTGATCTTACTGGGAATCTCATGAGCCTTCTGGGGCAATTTTATCTTTTTGATGAGCTTAATATCAAAACTTCCTCTAATAAAGAAATACCCAGACATTTTCAGAAGTGGGTCAAAATGTAAAGCACAGCTCCTCTCTGTTTGTGTTTCAAATTTTTACTTGGCAAGAGCTCTGTGAATTTTAATCTGTAATATTCCCAGTGCCATTCAATCCTAGCCTCCATCTTCCAGCTCTTTTCAATCTGACAAATTGAACACAGTCTCTTTAGTGCGTGAAAATATAAAAATAGGATCAATCTATGGACCTGTGGACCTATGGACCTATGGACTACACACACAGTGTATTGAATCACATGTTTACCGAGCTCTCCAGGGCTTTGCGGTGGCCAACACACCAATTATCTTGTTATTGAGTCAACTTAACAGCTGATCCTGTTACTGTGGTGATGTAGTAATATAATAAGTGCCTTTCCCCCTGGGAAATCTTCAGATGCTCGGGACGTCTGTTGGTTTACCAGACATGGAAACAGGATTTAAAGTTCAGCAGCACTGCTTCAGATAACTCTAACTCATGTTATTATTAAACTGATGAACAGGTTCTGCTGCACTGGACTGGACTTCCAGTCTTTCCACAAAAAAGTACTATGGATTCAGCAGGATCTTTGCAACTGATTTGGCCAAAATAAGCCCAAGGTTCAGTTAATCTTACACAACAAGAGGTGAAGTTAAGAGCAACTGTTTGAGTGTAAATATTACGTCATTGTACTTATGACTTCTACAAGTACTTTAAGTGTACTTCTACTTGGACAATAACGGAGGTATAGAAGCAGAGAAGAACAGAACTTGTAAAAATATTAAGACAATGGCGTGCTACTCTAAATACATCAATCTGTAGTGGCAGGGGAGGTACTTTGAATCTTTGTGGTTTGCAGGTAATCTGGAAAACAAATGCAGCCTGGAGGGAGAGCAGACCACAAACCAGCACGACGTGTGACGAAACAGGAAAAACAACCACCTGGGTCTGTGCGTGTTTACATGCACACACTATTCCACCTCCACCTTCCATTTACCATTCAGCATGAGCTCTCCTGGGCGCTTACTGTAGTATTCTGGCTAAAATTGTATTGCACATCCTTTTTAATAGACCGTCTCAGGAGAAGATGTTTATACAAGTCTTCGTATCTTGATCACAAACCCTGGAAAACGGAAATTTGAATACAGCAAATACAGCCATGGAAACCAGGCTAGTGCCAATGGCAAAATCCAACAGTTAACAAGTGTTCACTTATTCAAATATTATCTTATTGCCTGCATACTGGCAGGGCGGTCCTGGGCTTAAAGAAACAACCCTTTAACCAGAGGACACAGGGTTCAACCCCATGCTCTGAGGAATCTGACCTGCTGAAGTGTCTTTGAGCAAGACACTGAATCCCTGCCAGCGTGTCTTCAAATGAGTCGGGAGTTTTTTCTTCCAAGACAAAGTTCAAGGTGGAAAATGTGTTTTTTTAAAAGCCAGAAATCACAGCATCCACTACAGATCACCAACCCAATGAACGTCCAATACCATCTTGTGTTATCAAGTATTAAATATCTTAAACATTGCCCCCTTAAACATATGGATAATTTAGACTTCTGTGTCAAGGTCCTTAGAGGATGTCTGTTTGCAGGTGATTTCCATTCAAAGTGAAGACAAAGTGAATCCAGGTAAAGAGAAACAAGGTGAGGAGGTTTGCAAGTATGTTCTTTTCAAATTAGCCTTTAGGGACTGTCAGCTGTCACGAAACTCTCCAAAACATCACTTTGGACGCTGACAATGTGTGACACTTATTCAGTGAATGTAAAACATGATTGCTTTACTTTTTATCCAAGCTTTGGTTGCATGGGATAAATAAAAAAAAATTGACTCTGCTGCTGCATCTCAGTAATCTACTGAATCATCACTGTTTCTATCGTTGTAAACAATTTCATTTAGCAACAGCGTACAACAGTGTACAAGTATAAATCAGCCTGAACTCTGAAAATTGCAGCGTGAATGTGTCATTTACATGAACCAGTATCCATGTGTCCCAAATCATATCAGCCATTAATGTGCACTAAATGGCTCCTTCTCTTTTCTGCTTGCAGTTCTGCTCTGCCAGCTCAGGGAGTTTGTCCAGGTTCGTTCCCCGTTGCCTCAGACACAAAGCTCTGCAGTCTGGCTCGGCCTCAAGCCTCTCTTCTCTGGAATCCAGAGAAAGGAGATTTTCAATGCTCAATCACCCAGCAATTCAGCTCTCTCTTCGGGAATCACTTGCTCAGCATAACAACCACCTTCTGGCCCTTCGACGAGCAAGTCCCTTCAAAGTGCGATGGGAAATACAGTCTTACTTGGCGGCAGAACGGCCCGGCTGTTTGCTCAACGGTCACTGGGAGGTTACAAGTTCAGTTCCCACAGTAATGTGCCCAACCTTTGAGCAAGACATTAATACACCCAAAAGCTCTGGGGCTGCCCATCTTGGCTGACCATGTCCTCTAATCTTGTGTCCATGCATGAGTCTCTCAGCAGGATAAATAACTGCATGCTGTATTAGACTGCATTGTACAAATTATTGTATTAGACTGTATTTTAACATGGCAACTAGGACTGGGTGATATGACTGAAATCAACATCACTACACTCCCCTTTTGTTCTTATATCAGCATATACATCACAACCTAACTCATGCATATTCCTGAAAATGTTTCATGCCTAATTGAGAGGTTTTTTTGGCAAAAATGTGCTTGTTATCATCTGTTTAGACACAATTTTATGCATCATGATGTCCCGAAATCACCCTACCACCACAATCTGATTGTATTGGAAGGCAATAAACAATATTATTGAGTTACTGAGGATATAAACCGACCACACACAAACTCAAAAATGTTGCTGAAAGATTCCCTGCATTAGTTTTTATCTAAGTGTAAATCTAGGGATCAATTTCATGACCAGATAATAAGAGTTTATAGAACTGAACTAGTCAAAAACATGCAGCAAGGTGAGATAAAGGTTAGAGAGGCTGTCCTGTCACCTTAAAGACACATGTTCGACCCCCGCAGCAGCTACGTGATCTGTCACAGTGTCCCTACCTGATCGGCTGATACAAATCACTCGTCTTTAAGCGTCAGCCAAACGCCGACAAAGTAAACTGCAACGCCAATGAGGAGCAGACTGACCCCGTTAACATGAATGAGATGAGGTCACCGAGCACCGGGCTCGGCTGCCAATAAGAGCCGAGACACTTGGCCAAGTTCTGCCTGACAGTTTCCATGCGCACAGCTGTGGCAAACTTGAAGCTAACAACATTCAACAGCTCCCTCTTCACATCCTGGCTCGCTGTCAAACTGCAAACTCAATAAGGCCGAAGACTTTTCAATGGGAGCTTTCATTCATTTTAAAATAACTAGCCGAACAATTGAGTAGTATCCACTTCTGAGGTCTGCGCTGGGAGACTATAAAAATAAACCAGGAGTTAAATTTGCACCGTAATTGTCTACGTAGAGCACAATCGGCTTAATTGTTTCATGCGGTGGTGCGAGTGGAAAGACACAGGTTCGATTCCTGGAGCAGCCGAGTTGTCCATTGCTGCTGTGCAAGAAACTGAACGCCTACTTTCTGTGTTTTATGTGATTGAGAAAACAGCTGCAGTGTAGTGGTGTAAAAACCAAACCGTAAATAAATGAACCATTCAGTACACACCGCACCCTCCAAAGTTCCCACCAGTCATGGCTGGACCTCCAGGGCGACTGAGAGCCACCTGACTATGAGGGTTACAAACACATCCGCTGTATAAGAGCCATACAACCACACACTCAAATGATGAATTGATGAATGTACTTAAAGTATTTCAGGGCTCTACACTAACTTTTTTCACTA
>OMLB01063536.1:1802-18269 GCA_900302555.1 Myripristis jacobus | reverse complement strand
ACTATATCTTGCTCTTGCAGATTCTCGTCTTCCATGCGGTCACTTCCTCGCGCAGGGGCCGACAAAAACAGAGACACTGTGCAGGCTCCCAAAATGAAAAGAGAGGAAGCGTCCCTGGCGTCAGTTTGACAGGGACACGGAGACAAGACATCAGAGGACAATGAGGATCAAAGGAAGTGGGCCGGCTCGACTTATTTAGCCTAAGGCATCTTGGGAAACGCACACTGAGCGTGTCTGCATGCGGCGGTCATGTCTGCTGCTGTAATCAAGGTCCGCTGGAGAACTGCACAAAATGCACAGGAGCATATCTTTGCTCCCAGGGCCTGATATTCCTACAGGTCAGGTTTTTTAATGCATCATTCTCAAACATCAAATCAGAGATTATTTAGTGAAGGCCTGGGGACATAAGGGCCAGATAAGAAAAAGACAGACGGCTGAGGTGCAGACAAAGGGGCAGCTGTGAAGTAAAAAGTCTGACAAGGTCGATTTTGTTTCCAAATTTACTTTACTTTCTTGATTTGATGCATTTCCTGTAAAAAAAAAAAAAAAAAAAAAAAAAATAGGAAATCGTTCCCTGACCCAAGAGGATCTCAGTTTGGAAGAGAGGCACAATTTTATGTGAAAGGACGAGGAGGATGACGGAGGATGTTTAAAGATCTGTGAAGGTTTTATTGGTTCAAAGTTTAATTTATCTCCATGAGTGCCGGATGATGTCACTGTTAAAGATGCTACAGGAAGCAGAAGTCATGTGAGGTCATTTCATGGGGGCTTTTAGTCTCCTCTGTCAGATCTCAATTAGAAAACAGCCACTGCCAATGCAAGCTTCGACCAGTTATCCTATCTAGCGTGCAAATTTGATGTTTTTATTATTTTAAGTCGAAATCCATCATGTGTCGCAAGCAAAACGGCGTGTTCCCGGTCACAAACAGCAAAGACATTAACCATGTTCAACTCTGTTTACAAGTTGTACCTTTACAAATGCAATCAGCTGTTCACAGCCACAAACAGCTAAAGGGTCACACTTGTAGAGTCTGTTTTTTTTTTTTTTCATATTACTTCAAATTTACATGCACAAAGCGTTTTCAGCCGCACAGCCTGCGTCAGCGTGTGCCACAGGGTGCGCTCATCTTTATTTAGAGACTGAACCCCCAACCTGCTGCAGGACACGCTCATATTTCTGTATAATAAATGCATTTTTTTTCTTTTTTAGGGCGTTTAGCTGACCTTTTTAATCCAGAATGACTGATCACAAAAAAGCAATCGTAAGAAGTGCAAAGGTCAGGGCTGTAAAACGCCGGGCAATCGCTGTACCAGCTACTCCTGTGCCACTTGAAAACATGAGAGAAGTGCTAAAGAGTGCAGGATTAACAAGGGTCAAAGTTTCCTCGGAGCAAAGCTACCTAATGAGCAACCGGCTGAGCCAAACCGAGGCAACACCACTGCAGGGGAACCGGGAGGGGGGGAAAAAAGGGTGCACTCTTGTTTTGAGTTTTCTACAAATATAGGACTTGTTCATGGTTGAGTCAACAGCATTAATCTCTCTCGACTTGTAGCTTGAAGCAAAGCATCACAAAGTAAGCAGGAGAGACTGTCACTATAGCTTTTTTTACCATCTAACCTATATTCAGACTCCACAAAAACACAAGAACCGACTCCACTGGAGGAGCAGCTCTCGTGCCACGGCCACCCAGACCTCTTCCTAAAAATATTACCCGGCCCTCAACACCCAAAGCAACCGAGCAAAGCCGCCTCAACATGCCCGGTGACAGCGTTTGCTGCCGGTCCTCCGGCGCGGCAACAGTACAGGCCTTGTATTGTACAGCGAGTGAGTCTAACCCCGTAGCACGAGGCCTTGGGTTTCAAAGGTCACCAACACGTGATCCTGCTGGGATCAGGAGGCGAATGGCTGCACTCTGTGTTGCCACGGTTACAGCCCCTGCCACCATAATGATGGGTTGGGTCCATTTGCATGTTTACATGACGGTAACCAGGGCTAAATCACCAAACGGCGAGAGTTATGCGCTGGCGAGGCTTTGCACCCGCCGCTGAGCCAGAGAGCAGCGGATGCAGGAAATAAAGGATTACTGTTGAAACAAAGGGACTAATCATTACGGCTGACAATCTAACAATAACCTCTGCTGCTATAAATAAACAGCGCTGCCACACTTACAGAGGCTAATAACTTAACAGCAGCAAATACAACAATATACAGTACTTTTACTTATGGAATTTACTAGCAAATACATTTTACTTTCACTATTAAGTCAAACGTATTCTACTTTTCCTTGGCTATAAAAGGACAGATAAGGACACAGGAATATTTGCACATTAATTGAATAATTTTGCCTCCAGTTCATGAAGACAGTGGCTTTAACCCTTGTATGCCTTACTGTTGGTCGCAGGTTTTTTTTTGTCATCTAGGAACTGAAGTTGATTGTACTGTTACACGTCTAAAATGTAAAATGCAAAAAAAAAATACATTTGCTTCCTTGACTTGATTGGCTCGTGGCTGTTTTCTGTTGTGGCTGACAAACTCCAATATTCGCTCTCCACTTTCACTCCGGCGAAAGATGATCCACTAGAGAACAGGGAGGTCTAGCGGGCAGCTGGTGGCGTGCCAGGGAGGCTGACGGGGCAGACAAACCCCCTCGGACGCGGTCCAAATTCGCCAGCGCTTGGCCGTCCAGGCCTGGCCTCGCAGCAGGAGCTGAGTCATGACAGCGAGATCCCGTTCACACCCGTCTACGTGCCTCTGAGCGAGAAAACGATCCCCTACCTGCTCACTGAGGGCACGGTAAGCCACTTGGAGTAAGACAGTCGGCTTAATGCTCAGAATGAAAGCGGCTGGTGGCAGGGCTGTGCGACATGATGATACGTATCACAAGACGAGAGGGAAATGTCTATCGATTGAGAATTTGCTGTCTTTTCTATCGCTGTTCATGGTGGTATTTTAAAGTTACACCACTGAGTCGGAGCTCTAAGTCGTCTTTGAATGCACCGTCAACCAAACTCCCTGCAACGACAGGACTCTGCCGGACCAGGACACGATCAGGAACCTAAAAAAACAGCAGGGTACCTCTGTCATTTGGATAAGAAATAACCCGAAAATGGTTCTTCCCACGTCAGACTCAAATGCAACAAACCTCCTCGAATACTTACAGAAAAACCACGAAAGGCAGGACAGAGAAAGATAAAGGGACGAGCCACATGGAGGGCTGGGAGTGTTGAAAACAAAAGCAAACCTCAGTTCTGTTCAATGTCCCTTCCAAATAAAACGAGAAAAGAAGAAAATGCCTTGTATTTGTATTTAGTCATGGCGTGTGCGGTTATTTTCTACAGACATTTTTTTCATCAAATTTGCAGAAAACATACTATATTGTGATTATATATCATTATCAAGATGCCAAAATACCCATATTGTGATGGAAGATTGTGTCCATAATCGCACAGGATGGTAGTTTGTTGCAGGGTTGCGAGATATATCGATATCAGGTCGATACTGTGATATGAGACTAGATATCATCTGGGATTTTGGATAGCGTAATGTCGGCGCAATACTGACATTAATTCAATCAAAAATATTGTGATTTCATCCATGTCGACTTGCTCTTGTTTAAGATCCATGAAATTTTGGTCTTTTATGGCAAAAACACGGATAAACATACACTAAAGCGGAGGTGATCCTTTCAAAGCAAGACTTTAGTTTTCGTCTTAGACTTTGATCTTAACGGACACTGAGAGACGAGATGAGCTGATTCTGACTCTGATGCATTCACTCCTTTAATGCGGTTCATTTGGAAAGGTGAGAGCGATGCCATTGGAACCTGGGTGGGCCTCAATAATCCGTCTCTCGGTCCTCTGCCAGGAGAGCAGGAGGAGAACAAGTTCCTCGGGAGCGAGGACGTAATCCGAACCACCGAGAGGAAACGACCCCTAAATTCAAGGCTTTATGGGTATTAAGAGGCAGATGTTGACATCTGATAGGCAGCAGCTACTCATGCTTGCAAAGCTTGGCGTCACAAAAGGGTGAAGTTTGACTTAAGATGACGATGAGAAGTGAGGGCAAAGCGTCTCCTCAGCACAGGAGCTGATGAGCGCATTTCACGACTCCTTGATGAGCGGACGGGAGCACCGTGTGGGCTAAAGTTACAAGGACCGGAATCAGATTTGCTTCGACTTCCCCAAACGCCAAAATCTCTCACCTAGCAGGACGACGGGTAACTAAAACTCTCGGCTTGTCACTGGGCAGAGTGAATTAAAACGAACCAAATCCGAAAACTGCAACACGGAAACTTTTTGCACCAACAACCCCAACCTGTCAGGATCTGTGTTTTCATCAACAGATTTTTATTCGCATTTTGAAGTATGGTTGAGAAAAGGTTGATGGACGCGGCAAAATTCATAAACTTTTTTGGTGAAACTCAATTTCAGAAAAAGGCTTTTAAACTCACTTAAGGTGTTTTTTTGCCTTGTTTGAAAAATAGTTAATGTGCTAAATGGGAGATGGAAACACTTGATTCGCATGAAATATGGACCGCTGACCACTCAATACCACCTTCCCCTCTGTACGTCCAGTGGTTCAGTTCCTATGGGCAGCAGTTCGTGTTAGCTTAGCATAAAGACTTGAAGTCAATGGGAGTCATTAGCCTGGCTCTGTCAAAGTGAAAAAAATAAACAACAAACAGCAGTTACATGGTGGAACTATAACCATTGAAACCATTTATCCTTCCAATACAATAATTTGGAGTTGCTGTAAGGTTTATTTTTTCACTTTGATGAGGCTAGGCTAACGACTCCCATAGACTTCAACTCTTTATGCTAAGCTAACATGAACTGCCACCCATAAGAACCAAACCACTGGACGCACGGAGGTGAAAATGGTATCGAACGTCTTGCCTCAGTCTGGATAGGTCAGAAAAAAAGGGTATTCTGCCCAAAACGTTTGAGCTCTGCTTTAAAATATGCGAAAACATGTTAGATGGAAAGCCAGCTGTGGTGACCGCAGCACCGCTTGGAGACCAAAGAGCAGGGAGCGGGCGCCCGGTGCGAGGCGGCCGGGCTCGCAGACGCTGAGTAAGGCGACACTCTGCGACGCGGCCAACAGAGACGGCGGCGTGCTCAGCGTGGCATCACTAATGCAGCTCACGTTGCACTAATTACAAAAGGCTGACGGGGGAGAGAGCGAGGTCCCAAACCTGCGCCGCCGTCAGAATCCCACCCCACCCCCTCGCCCAGAAACGAGATATGTCTGCGCCCTGCCGTCCCATCATCGCCGGCGACGACGGAGGAGCCACTTTCAGCTGCGGCCACGTCCCGGCTGCAGGGTGAAGAGGTGACGGGACGGGCCTGGAGGTCAGCGAGACCGCCCGCTTACCTCTCACCGCACTGTCGAGGAATTTCATGTGAATAAAAAAAGTCTTATTTCACTTTGAAACTTTAGACACAAAGAAGAAAGCCACCCTGCTGATTTAAAACGCTCCGTAAAGTTAATGAGCTCCTAAAAAAAATCAATCATGCAGGTCCGCTAAGAGGATCAATAAAGCTATCCTGTTTTTTTATAATTAACAGTGGTAGCAGTAAAGAGGGGCCTATTCGATGGTTCCTGAGGTAACAGTCCATGACTTTCCACCCCTAAATTAGAGATCAGTGAAGACCTGTGCATTTTCTCCGTTTGTGGTTTGTTAATGCTGATATCCATTGGGCTGAAAACCAAATTCTACAGCAGGGGTGTCAACCTCAGCCACTGAACTGCCCATATTAAAAATATCACAACCAATCTGAGGGCTAAAATAGGGATTATATTTACTGAACGCGGTCCCTCTTTTGATCAAATTATGTCCTGTGTAAAAATAATGACTCATGCATGAGTATGAACTTTACATGAAGCGTCCCTCCCCAAAAAAATGTCTCTCTAAAGCAAAACAAGGATATCTAAAACCAACCTGATTAGGGTGGAAAATGACATGAGGAGAGCCCAGTGCATCCCGCCTTTGTTCTGTCATAATTTAATGTATCTGCAAGCCGACGCTGAACCCTTGGCAACGACAAATATTTCATCACAAGGACTCAAAAATAACCAGATAACTGATATTCTGCTGCGGAGAAATCTATGGAAATCTATGGAACCGGGCCAATATTAATAGAAAATGAAAATTGAGCCACGGACCTGATCTGGCCGGCGGGGCTCGACTTTGACATGTGTGTGACATAAGCTGGAAAATGCCATTTTGTGACCTATTTGTGAACTCATATGAAAACCCATCTTGAAAAAAAAAAACACATCTCTGTCTTTCCTTACAGCTGTAGAGAATTCATCAAACAGCCTGGCTTTCCATGTTGGAAATAATATTCCAGTGCTTCCTTAACCGGTGGAAACTGTGCAGTTAAATCTGTGGCTCTTCCTCTGCATGTAAATTGTTTGTCAGTTTATATTTTACTAAAAGGAACTGGGAAGCCAAAGTGCCAGGTCATTCACCTTCCCATGTAAGCAATAATGCAAGCAATAATTTGAGCCTCACACCTCGATTTCTTCTGTTTTATACAGGAAATAAAATCCCACCTCTGGGCCTTTTGGTGACAGTGTTCTCCACAAGCCACCGTGCCCATATTAACTTTAAAAATCTTATTATCCAGTACACAGAAGCATGTATACCCATACTAATCTTCAAAATATTCAATTTGCTCGTGTATATGGGGATATTTGTACTGTAAATAGATAAAGGGATATGAACTGCTTGAATAAGATCCAACACATGACCCATTATCCTCAGGGAAAAGTTACGGCAAGGGGCCACATTTGTCCGACCAAAAGCCGAGCTCCAACAGGCTTCTGATGCTTAATTACATTTAACCAAACACCAGTTACTTGAATTCCTACATGCAGCCGCAGGTCGTGAGGCTCCACTATCCGCTTTCCAACTCCAGAGGCAATAACGCCGTCCCAGGGGAATAAAATCATGCAACTTCCCCAGTAATAGTAAAGTGTTACTACTGTTGAAGATCATTTCCTGAAGGGACTTCGATCCCTGATCTTTTACTGCCAGCAGGATGACGACTCCGGAAGAACGGCTCAGTCGGACGGGAATGATTTTCTGCATGACATAATGGAGCTAAGTATATGTCAGCTTACTGATAAAACACAGGTATGGACAGGGAGGAGCAAAGGTTCAAGTCCTTTCAGAGACGGACACAGAGAGCTGGTTTCCACCTTGACCAATAAAAAAGAACTAGAGCAACTCTGCAAGAAAAATATTCCTATCTCCATGAGAATAATACAGTGGCATTACTGGACACTAAAAAATATATTGCGAATTAAAATCTGATATTATAAACTCACAATGGAGTAACACAAGCACAAAATATGTTCTTACGGGGACATCACAGGAATATGAAAGTGATACCACAGGAGATAGAAATACCATTATGCACAATTAAGTCATTATAAGCTCACGATTGAGCACCACAAAAACACTTTGAAATCCCTTTGGAACATTACAGTGAAACCACAGGAGGTATTAAGCAATACAAGGCCACTGGAAACTCAATACTAAAGCTATCACAGACAACACTGAGTCCCTCTAGGAATGGAATAGTAATTTTAGGGCAGCTTTAGCCAGACAACAAGCCCAGTCCTTCCTTTTCTAGCACAGCAAGCATTCAGAGCTCTTATATAATCATGCAACAGCATTCAAATGACAGCGGTCTGTGAGCTTATTCAGTGCATACAGCCTCCCGATGGCACATTATCTCATGTCATAGCTGGGCCCTGTTGCAATGGCCAAAGCAATAACCTTTTGTTGTTTTATGCAAGGCATGTCCATTGATTCCTCCCAGGCACAGCAGCAGTGAGTCTGCAGGCCGCAGTCGTGCTATATTGTGAATTCTGGCGTATTGGTGCTGCTATTCAACGCAGCCTTGCATGCAATGTACGCACCAGTGAATTCTCTATGCGGCCGCCAAGGTCTGTCCGTCTGTCTCAACTCCCTCTAATATAATGAGGTTTGTGTTGCTAAATCCCTCGTCCGGATACTTGCTGCTCTAGCTTGTCTGGGCAAGACCTCACACCGAACTCCCTAGGAAAAAAGCCGACAATTTAAAGTCGCCTCGCTTATCAGCAAGGCACACACGCCATAAAATATGAGCCAGCACATTTTCTGAATCGGTAGACACTGCTCTTTAATTCGGCGTTCACATAATCTACTAAGCGGCACCGTATTTCAATAAAACCACAACTTTTCTGGATGGATATGCCGCTCGGTTCTCGCTATCTTCTCCCACGAAAATAGATCCACGGGAGGCAGCGCCAATTCTACTCTAAAAGTTAAAATTGTATTACGTTGTGTGAAGTTTGAAGGATAATACAGCAGCCGAATTGAAGAGTGACTTTCAAAGATTCATAAGACGTGATGAAGCATATTGTGGGGGGTATGTGCCTTTGCGAATTAGCCGAGGAAGGTTAAACTGGTAGGAATTTTTAATGGAGTCTGGTTTGAGGGGGGTCTCTCTGCACGGGAAGACGCAGCTCGGCGAGGCTACATAAATCCCAGCACCGATGCTGTTGTCAAAATAAGCGAATTCCCCATCGCTGAGTGCAGAAATGATTGAAAACCGGGTGCCGGTGTCGGCTGCAAAGAAGCTGCGTGTAGTTTCCCAGCGGGTGGAGGATCCTCGGCCACCGCGGAGCGATTTGTTGACGGTTTTCCAGCAGGAGAAGCTACACTGTTTTGACAGCCTCCCCTTGCTGCTGCTGCTGCTAGCACCGGGGCTTGCTGTGTGTTTTGTAGCCAGTCAGCTAACATCACCTTCCTATGTGGATAAAATCCTCCCTGTGCGTTCAAACAGTAGCCGGTGTAACCTACCTCGTTTTTGCGTTAAACTCGTAGGACTCCGCGACTTGTTGTTGTTTTCTCTTTTTTTCGGGGGGGAGAGAATGATGCAAAACAAGAGAAGAAAGTGCAAATGTCCCACAATAGCCGTGCCGGGTCCGGGTGATCGCAGCTCCGGCAGCCTGGCCCACACTCTCCCCGCCCTGCAGCCTCCGAGTCCCGCAGCAGTCCTGGGAACTGGCCCGTGACGTCACACGCAGGGCAAACACGGCGTGTGTGTCCCGCTAGGGGGCGTTGTACGGGACATGCATGCTGATGGGGGTGTTACCCCTGATTTACCAACAGAGCATGCACAGGTGCGTTAGGTAGAGCACCAAGTTCATGTGTGAATGGATTTTTATTTTATTTTATTTTAAGGTGCAAGAAATTCAGATTATTATTGTCCTTATGCACAAAATGAGCCTGATGTGTGTACTGCCAGGGCCGGCCCGAGGCTTTCTGGAGCCCCGGGGTAAGACCCAGAGAGTGGGCCCCTGTGCATCCTCTGACCTAAAAACCAGAAAAACCAGACAACAAACAGCAACACGAGCACATTCGTGCAATAAATAATAATTTCTGTGCGGTCACAGAGCCTCCACATGACAAACAAGCTGCACTTTGCAAACCAAAATTATTCATGGCATGAAACACTGGTATCAGCCCAACTTTGTAAATATTTTGCTTGATGTTTTTCTCAATCTAAGCCACCACCACACACACACACAACAATAATAATAATCACAAGAAGAAGAAGAAGAAGAGGAAGATGACAAGGAAGAAGAATTTTTTAAATACAAGAGAATTTTCTGTTCTTTCTCTCTTTCTGTTCTGCATAATAAACCAAAGGAAAGAAAATAATGAAATAACATAGCAGTTTTATTATTCCAGGGTTTCACACGGTATTTTATTTACACTTAATAGGATTAGCAGGTCAATCTAATCTGAAGTTTTATTACTACCAGTATGAATATTATGAGTATCAACATACATAACTGGGGGAGGGCTGCTGATGCTGCAGTTCCTACTGGCTGCCAGTAGAGGTCACCATTAACTTCACTGCAAATTTTCCAAACGGAAATAACTGTTGTACGTCGCATTTTCTTGAGCCAGTTGTCTTCAGATGCATGCAATTACCAATCAGTTTGCAGGTTTGTTACAGCAGCTGATTTAATTGATTTCTGATTTTCTTTTTTCAGAATTTCTGATTTTTTTTTCAGACTCCTTTTTTTCTGTTATTAACCGACAGGTTCGTCAACTTTTTCTGACTTTGTTTAGAAACTAAAAATAGAGCAGTCACTAATCACAGCCCATGTGTGTTGCCTCACAAAGCTGTCACTATTGGCTTATTTGACATTGAGCAGTAATGCCTTCAGGATGGACGGGGATTAGCTGGGATAATATCAAAGGCGACAACAACACACAGGCTAAGCTCGCTGTCGTGTGGCACTCCCTGCAAGCCACTGCAGAGTGACAGATAAATGCCTAAAATATTCATTTTATGCTATTATTGTCATTTGCAGGCTATATGAGAGGCAAAAATATGCCAGAATAATCCAGTTTATGACTGGCGCAGTGTGTCTGAGGCCTTATCTGCACTGCACCTCTCAGAGATCACCTGTCAGTCAAAACAATGTAGGCGGGACTTGAACGTCTTTTCTCGTGGATTTTCTGTTATAGAAGTTTTCTCTTGCTCACATCTGCTCCTTCCATTTATTGCAATTAAACTGGAAATGTAAAGTGCATCACTTCCTGTGCAGCAGGAAAGAGCTACCGAGTGTTTAAAGCAGCAAATGGAAACGATAAGTCTGTGTCATATCAGTCAGCAAAACAGACATTCCCAGTTGTTTCGGCTCAGATGTGGGAAGGGTGCACGACTATACCGGCTCCCAAATGACATAACAAAACACAATTCAAGGATCGTGAATCTTTTAGTGTCCAGTAACATAAAACGAGACGAGTCATCGCTCCCTCCTCTTTGCTCTAAAGAAGTCACTCGACACCGGGCTGAAAGCTGATCCCGGCGGGCCGCCTGGCTTTCATTATCAAACCAGCTGACGGGCCGGGAGCCACATCTGCGCTCCCTTTCTGCACACAGATAAGAGGAGCCAGCTGCAGCCGTTTTGCATTGATATTTCTGTGAGCTGCGAGAGGCCTTCAGGGTTTTGCAAAAGGTGCCGTCACAACTACAGGTGCAAAAGTGTAGCATCCTCAAAATATTCCTCATCAGTCATGTCAGAAACTTTTGGCTGGTTTTAATTTGGGCAAGTCATTTGAACTTTAACTTATACTGAACTGCCACTCATTTAAAAAAAAAAAAAAAAAAGTAATTTCATGATTTCAACTCATGATGGATTCTTTGCAAAGGTGAAAAAAATCTTGGTAAAAGTCATGAACTGCAAGTCTCTTTTTCCACCTTTGCAAAGAGTCTTTCATGGGTTGACATAAGAAAACACCCAAAGTTTCCAAAGAGCGCCTGTTTGTGATCATTTGAAAGACCCATGGAGCACTTCATGAATTTCATGAGGTTTCCCACCAAGTGATGAGGCTGTATGAGGAAAAACAAATGAGAAAGTCACAATAGCAAGACTGAACCTACAAGTACATTAGTAAGTCTCCTCCATCCCTCTGCACGTGCTCCTCTGTGGATGGCAGTGGCTTGGTGTCAGTCTCTATCCAATGCAGACTCAGTTTTGGAGTTAGCCGGTTTGGCACAGCCTCCTAACGCTCGCCAACGCTCCCCGCGACTGTGCAGACTGAAGCGGAGTCATTAGGGCGAGGTGAGGCTGTCACAAATGGTTTGGGATTGCTTTCGGGTTGTTTGGCCAGGCTTCCCAAGCACAATGAGCTGCATCAGTCCCCTTTAGCCCACAGTCTTCAGTGTCTTAGGGCTGATAAGTGTAGCTGGGTCAAACCTGTGCTGAATGATTATGGAGGATGCCTCTTTTTGAGAACCTGTACCACTTTGCTGCATTGGTTTTAAACAAAGACCAATGGGGCAACAGTTAAAAAAAACATGGTACATTTATTTTAATATGATTTCTGTGCTGTATAGACAAAAAGTTCCAAGTCCATAAATCATCATACAACCCTTTTTCCCCCAGTTTGACATCTATCTGACGAGAATGGGCACCTGCTCTTGAGGGCGTCAGCAGGTTCCCCATTAAATTCTGTTTAAACCCAATGAGAATCTGCAGTGCAAGCGTTTCTCAAAAATAAAGATACGAGAGAGGTCGTGCTGTATGCAGTTATAAATGACAAAAAACTATGTATAAATAAGATCTGAATTGGAAAAATAGTGCACCAGTCCTTTAACTTCCAACCACCCATTCATGTCAGTTCTGGAAATCATGCACCATAATTTGATGTGAGCTTTAACTTTAAAAAAAAAAAAGTTTTCCTTTCAACAAAATAAGATTGATCTGGTTCAAAACACAGAAGGCACAACTTTCAGGGATTCACCGATCCAGTCTAAAGTGAAGTAAGTAGCACATTTTGAGTTCTTTGTCTTATGAAAATGTCTCATGCGCTCGTACAAAGTAAATGTCAGGGCTCAGGAAAACGTCTCCCAGGGAAAGGAGACAAACCTGGGAGCGGACACACTTGACATTCGAGGCTCAGCATGGCCTCTTATTCAGCGTCTAAAATATTTACGCAACATTAAATCCTTGACAGTAACAGTGAAAGGGCAGCGGCGACGTGGGCAGATGGTTTCGGGTTCTTCTCAGGGGCTGCAATAAAAAGCTCGACGGAGTCTCGCAGGTTTTCCATTAAAGTTGACCCGGACCCTCTCTCTCTCACACACTCTCTGTGTTGACAGTAATCTCTGTTCTGGCACATGTGAATATGAAGCACCAACTAAAGCTGCCAGTTCACATGCTCTGGCTCTCCTGATGAACACCATATCAGCAGCACGGCTTCAGTATTTTCCCTGCAAAGCTGTCTCTGTGCTGTGCAGCTGTGTTGACTCTAGTGCCGCTTAGAAAATAGAATCAAACAATACGAGCAAGTGCTTTATTTCAGAGATACTGCTAGTGTTTTTTTTTCTTACTGATGGAAGAGGATCCCGTGTTCTCCTGTTGATCTCACCTTTCTTTTTCAAGGAATCAGGTGAGGGTCGGTGTTAAACGGTTCTCAGGTGACTGGGCTGTTAGTACTAAACTGGACATTTAGGAGCTTGTAAATTTGACCCGTGTGTCACTATTTCTAAATTTACAGAAAACACTGGCAGCTGTGGTTGCCAGAACTTCACTGTAAAAAAATAAGGTGATAATGTATTCAACATTACGATAATTTCACAGTCAAGAGCTGTTGTTCCTTTATGGTAAACTATTCAGACAAAAACAGATATACTGCAAACCTGTTCATATTTACTTTAAAAAATAACAGCTGTAATATAAACTATATTTACAGTTTAGGTATGTTTTTGGTGAATGGTGAAAGATTTTATACTGTGAATTTAAATGTACATGAGTGAAATCTAATTTAAACAGAATAACGCTGTTAATTTTAGTGTAATTACTTGCTTTTGAAATTTTCACATTAAAAGTACATGTTTTCTACTTCAACAGTAAAAATTAAATGCGCCGTTTCTTGGTTTAAGGTAAGTTAATGTATCCACTACTGTGATACACTAGCTGGGATTTTATGGTCTTTCACTGTTGCTATTTGACCGTTTTTACTGTATTTTCTATTAACTTTTCTTTTTCTTTTTTTACAGTGTAGTGTTTATATCTGGCATTGGCAATGACCGAGGGAGGGATGGACAGAAAAATGGGAACCAAAAGGAAGGTGAAAATGTTGAAGAGATGTGTCACATGTGCAGCTAGACCTTTCGATTTACTGTTTGTCCCATGTCAGATATTACGATATAGCTGTCTGCTTTACTTGGTGTATGTGTAACACAGTGCTGTTAAATAATTGGTGGTGACTTGAATGCATCACAGACAGCTGTTGGGACAGTGACTGGTCTGCTGGGTTTGAGGAGAACAGTTAACGGCAATAATCTATGCAGTTTAGTTTATAATAGTAGTCATAGTTTATAATAGCCTAGTTTATAATGTTCATTCAGTGATGCCGTAATCCCAAAAAAGATTTTCTCTCCATTTTATGCAAAGATGACAGAGCATATCATCCTCTCTCTCTCGCTCTTCATTCACCGTCTAGCTCGCTCGGCCACCGCTGCACTCTTCCTCTCTCTCTCTGTACATATTTCTGGGTTCAGTAAGCTGCTCCTTCATTTCGTTCACCGTCCAGTTGGCTTGTTTTTTCATCCTATTGAGGCTGTGTTCCCTCCAATCACGTGTAGAAAAAAATCCAGGATGTGTGTTGTGTTTTTGGGGCGAGTTTACACACTGCTGACAGAATAAACAACAGAACATAGAACAGACACACCGGGGGGAAAAAACAACAGAAAAAGTGTCAGAGCAGGGGTTAAAATAGCCTCCACAGCTTGATGCTTCATGACCGTAAAAAATGACGAGTAACACAACCGTCGCAGTTTCATGTCAGCGGACTGATGTGCCTGATCTTCATGGGTCTTTAGTGTGCGTGGGTGTATCTGAGAGACACCTTTAGTAGTAGCTTTGAATTTTGCTATATAAATTTGGTCTTAATTTGTCCTTCTGGCGAGCCGTAGATTCCCGACCACTCGTACCTTACCTCACCTTCAAGCCGAGAGGACAAACTACTCAGTGAAATCATCTGGTGTGGTTTTTTTTTTGAAGGAATAAAAACCTGCAGACTCTCAGCCCTGCGTGGCACCTGGTTATCATTTAGGGCATGAGCAAATATGTACTGAATAAAGTGAACGGGGAGAACAAGAGTAATCAAACACAAAAACAACAACAAACACTTAAAAAAAATGTCCTTACCAATGTTAAAACCAAACTTGGACCTTTGACCATCAGTTTTTGGGCACTGACCAAGAAGACTGGTTTTCCTTGGTCCACATCCGACACAGAGGTGGATGTTCCTACACATTGTCTTTTTTGAAACTTTCTTCCAGACATTAATGTTGCTCTAGGCAAGATTCTACTGTCTTTTTTGTGGTATTCTGAGATTACTGGATTGGTCGAGAGAAGTTGCAGGCTAGACTCAAAATGCCACATGGTAGACATTTTAGCAAAAAGAAATACAGGAGAATTTTGTATAAAAATCCAACGCCAATCCAACAACAGAGATGGTCTCATTCAATCAGACACTGTGGATCTCCAGCAGCATGGACTCCTCCTGTCTATAAACGAACCGACAAACTGAAAGTAAAGTGGGAAAGTAAAATTCACCATAAATATGACCTAATATAACAAGTTATAACTGGCAGTGACAGGACAGGCATGAGGGTTTGTTATTTTCCCTGACTGCCCTACATTTCCCACTTGTATCACAAATCGCAAAAAAATAAACGTAAATGTCATGAATGGCAGCGTCATCACCAATGCTGGTAGTCCAAGATAAGCAAAATCAAAACGATCAGTTAGATTCACACAAACATGATTAACGCCACTTAAAAACAGTGAGTGCAATCTGCTGGAGGAGCAGTGGTTTGTCATCCCGATCTCTTCCTCAGATACGACGTGAACGTGCCATCAGCTGAGCCTCGTCGCCCTGCAGGATCACTGCGTAACCAAGTTTTCAAAATTCAGTCAGTTGCCTCCTGCTGCCACCTGGGGCCGCTAATGTGCAAAGTCGCCTCGTGCTGCTTTGTGCTGGATTCAAAGATTTTGGTCTTTTTTCAATATGAAGCGGCTGACAACTCGGCCATTCTGCTCTAATAGTCAAATTATTTTTCACAACATCGAATAATATCCTTCATAATAAATCTTAACGTGTGGTAATAATGCTTTTAAACTGTAAAAATGTGATTATCTTTGTCTTTTCTTTACATTTTGCAAACTTTTGAAGACCTGGAAAAGAAGAAATTCATTCTCTAGATCTCTGTAGCAACACTTTTTTTTCTCCTTTGTACCTGAAAAGAAGCGAGACACTCGTGACAAAACACACACTGAAAAGACAACGCCTTCATTCCTTGAACAGCTTTAAGATAGGAAGCAGCATAAATAAAAAGCTAAGGCAACGGAAGTGCTCTTGCATCTTAAGGTTGTTTTTAATGCTGAAACTTCGTCCACTCCACATCGAAGAGACACAACAAGCACCAAACTATGTGACTCATGAGCGGGGAACTGAGCTTTCTGAGAACATTTGTCTTTTTCCGGACTGGTGGATTATAACTTACAAATGACAGCAACTTTCTCTTGTTTTGTTTTTTTTTTCTCCTTCTTCTTCTTCTTCTCTACACAACTTGTAAGCATAAAAAATACGATGCAAGAGCGTAACAGTATATTCTGCACAGATCCTCCTGGAGATAACATCTATGAAAACATAACTTAATGGGTCACGTCATAAGCGAGTCATAAAACAGTAAATTACAAAGGCAGCGGAAAAACTCCAGCATATTTACAGTTTGTGTTTTATTCAATACAAATTTAAATGTGTGTTTGTGTGTTGGGTTTCTGTTAATGGAAGGAGTATGGACCATTTTAGAGATATCCAAGTGGGAAACCAGCAGCGTACAATCAGGTTTGGCCCCCTGTGGGTCTGGGAGGTG
>OMLB01063535.1:26389-41849 GCA_900302555.1 Myripristis jacobus | reverse complement strand
TCCAACCGGTCCAGCCCTGTTTCCCCTCATTCTCCTCAAATCCAGACAAGTCATCTGAGGGAGGAGGCACAGGGACAAAAGCTGGTTTATGATTTGCTCCATCTTACACTTGAATCCACAGAGAGAAAGAGGCAATCAAGCTCAGAAGAAGTGCCCCCCTTATCTTAGTACAGTCACCTCAGCTCAGAATTACAGAACCCATGTCCATCTGTTAAGGAGAAGCTATCTGGAGAAGAACCACAATATAGGCAGCAAACTACACCTTTACCAGACTGAGCTCAAGGACTGTTCACCTGGGAAAAACAGCACCAAACGGTGAGGCACAAATAGGCAATAAGTGTTATGTTGCAAGCAGCAAAAGCAAAATGTTGGTTGCTGTGAAATGACAAGGACATCAAAACAAATTCTATTTCAACTCTTGGCCCTGCACTTCAAATAGATACCCTTTTTAAAATTTATTTCTATCTTTGAGCTATCATTTACTGAGATTTGGGTGTTGAAATGTTTGTCTGGTCGACTGACACACTGTTACCAAATTATGCAGGGGGGACAGAAAAATAGTGGTAGCAAAACACAGCTGGGCTGATGCAATAATAAGTAATATAAATAATAATATCAGATTTGAACTGCAAATAACAAACCAGGCTTTAAATAGCGATATTTCAAAATACAGTAAATATTCGAAATAGCATAATGTTTATAACATTTTACTGTTTTTGTCATTGTGGCTTTCTTCATGTCATGTGGCAGCCAACATATGGGTCAATCTGTCAGTTGATTAAAATGTGAAATGCAGAGGACAAGCTGACACATCTCTGAAACCCTTGAGTAGATCCTCAGTCCTCCTCCTCCTCCTCCTCCTCCTCAGCCTGGACTCACCCGGTGCACAGGGAATTTACATTTTAATGGCCAGAGCCGCCTGCTGCCGCTGCATCAGAGTGCAAGCTCAGCTGAAATCACAGGTGACTGCTCCCCAAGAGTTCACAACACCCCCTGAGTCAAACTGGCTTACACATAAACACATGACCTACTGTGCTGGGCACAATGCATGAACACCATTCTATGAGTGATCAAAAAAAACCTCCTGGCATGCACTCCATATGTAATCAATAATGTTGTTAGATATAATTTACTGTGATGTTGACTAAACCTGTGTCTCTCAGGGCCAGTCTCACAGACATGAAGTAAATCTTGAATCCTTATTTCCTTTGCAATCTCTCACAGGAAAGTTAATCTAAGACAAGGCACTTCCAAGAGGATCCTGTTTCAGTCAGCCATTGTAAATTGTAGTGCTGTTTGAAGGGCAGGGGTGAAAAAATAAAAAGAGCACCTACTGCATGACAGGTGGTCCCGCCATCACAGAAAAAAGCTATGATGCATCATATATGATGAAATAGTCCTCATTTTTGATTAAAATTAACATTGATATTAGGTAATCCAGATTAAAAGTAAAAAACTGAGAAAATAAACAGGGAAGTAATAATCTTTCAAATTTTTATTCACAAACACCCCCCAAAGTAAAACACAGAGGCAACTACTAACCACTGTTTCTCTCATTTTTACTTGATTTGCAAACTGAGGTTAGCATAGAATCAGCTAACCAAGCTACCTGTTAAGTTAACTAGCTCCCTAGCTAAGCATCCAGGCTAAAAATGTGATAGAGCTATCTATAAAAGCACTTGCAGTGTACAAATATTTGTCTTTGGTCATTTGTAACTGGTAAAACTTTACAGTGTGCTGTGTTCCCAGAAAGGAGAATGCAGGGTTACAGCTCAGACTGTGTGAGCCCCACTGGCAGCTGAACAGTGGAAAGGGGCTGTGGCTCAAAGTAAACACCTGCACAGGTGGAATGGATAGAAGTTTTAATAACTAACCTAAAGACTGCTTTGAAAAGCTAAACAACAGGGACAGTGCAGGTTACAGCAGAGATGACATCAAAATGCCAGCAAGATGTTAGCCTAACTTTAGGAGAACCTGCCCCACACAACACCTTGACTGAGAGACTACAAAGCGCTGCACCTCAATTTTGTTCCACTGGCATTTTTTACTCTCCATTGCCAGGACGCTTCATGGTGTTTTCAGGGAGGCAGCCCCCTGACCCTCCAGTGGTAAATTGTATCTTATATGCCACTACTGATGAATTAGAGCAAAGAAGTAACATCTGCTGAAGAATTATAGGATTGGATATTTTTGCCACTGTCTTGACAAAGTAGATCCATTGGATCATTTCCCCTTTCATTTGCCTCATAAGCTGGATGCTAATTATAATCCTTAACAACCTTAGTCATTTTAATCAGGCACCTTAAGACTCCATCTAACCTTGTGAGAGCTAATTAGTTGGCTAAGTACCTCACGCAAAATCAGAGACTCTCAGTCCTTGGCACAATGGGCAGATTTCATGGTTGAGAATGGTATAAAACAAACACAAACAAGTGAAAAACTGTGAACTTCCTTTTTTTAGATGCTTGATTTAGTTCCTAATGGCCCATTTTCACCAAAAATTGCAGGGCCAAAGTTCCTCAGTCTTGCTTTTGGAAGTGGGTTCCAGAGGCAAAGCGAGAGGTAAAGCGAGATCCCTTTGAATTTACACCACACCCCGAGAACTGTAAACTTTTATATGGAAGATGTTGCAGCTATCAGTATGTTGATGATTATTTACTTCTGTGCCACTGTGACATTGCATTTGGTTTTATACACATAAAGGTCAATCAATTAGATTGAAGATGCTAGAAAGTTAGCTGAAAGCACTGAAAAGAAGAAACTGCTTTTATGTAATGTAATGGATCAACGATGATCGCATACAGTTGTGAACAAGATGAACAGTACCTTTTTTTTAATCTCAGTTACTTGCCAAATAATGTTTTGATAAAATAATCTTTCAATAATCTGGGGTGATACTTGCAAGCTGCTTGTGCCATGCATTTAACCAACCAGGGATGTTCAGTGCTAAAACCCAACCCTGACGACCTCCAGGAACTTAGCAGAGTACTATCTCAAACCTGCAGATCCTTTCTTAATTGTTTGGTAACAATGGTAATTATGGATATGATCTGATTTAGGTCACTACAGATGAACAATGTCTTACTCAACATTCCTAACCTAACTTAAGAAAAGTGTATTACATTACCATCCATACTTCCCCAGCTCTTAAACAAACCCTCCTAACTTTTAGGGTACGTGTTAAGCCGTCCTAACCATTTCCCTTTCCACCTGGTAGTATAACTTGTTCTGTCCAAAAGTAGATGCTCAGCTCTGTGTAACTCTACACCTAACCCTGAGATTAACCCAGCTCAGATGCTGAATATGTTTATACTACAGACCAGTGGTTCCCAACCCAGTCTTCAAGGCCTCCCGCCCTGCAGGTTTTCGTTCCAGCTCTACTCTTGTACACCTGACCCAATTAAAGCCCATGAACCCTTATGCATGCCCTGCTCAGGTAGATCTGGTTCAGCCAATCAGCATGAGGCCCACATGGATCAGGTGTGAACAGTTGAGCTGCAACAAAAACCTGCAGGGCAGGGGGTCCTTGAGGACTGGGTTGGGAACCACTGCTATAGACTATAGACTTTTTTATTTTATTTTATTTTATTTTATTTTATTTTATTTTATTTTATACTAAAACTCAGTAGACGTACCTGCCAATTTTATGATCACTTGATAGGAAGTTAAGTATCATATATCCATATACAAAAATAAGATGTGACCATAATGGTGTTCAGAATTTGAAAGCACATTGATTTGTGCTGCAAGTTGTGCTATGATACCTCATCCGGTGTGTCTACCTGGCCTTATGCAGTGATCATGCTGCCATCTAGTGGTATATTTGCATAGTTGTAATAAATGCAGAAGCTCATATGAGATGTTTTGCTTATGTGTTCATTTGTTTTTGTAAATTTAGGCTGTTATAAACAAAAAACAGTGTGATTTCTTCCTTTAGTGGAAATGATAACATTTGTCACAAAAGAGAAACCATGGACTTTGGATAGCACTTTATTTAGTAGTAATACTAAGTAGTATAATGCTGTTCATCATGCATGTCTTAACATAGTTATGTATGTAAGCATAAGCAGAGTGAGCACCAGCGTGTAGAGCAGTGGGATGCCTTGACTCTTATGTACAACCTGAAGTCTTTCAGCCTTTTGTGACAGATGTGCTTAGGATTAATAATTTATATATTTCCACATTAAATATTGACTTGTGTGTTTTTGCCTGATTACACATTTGTCTGATTACCTGTAGGAGGGCAGGCAGACATGCAGTCATAGTCACAGATAGAGCTCCCTCTCTTGCTGTGCTATAGCTTTGATTTCAAAATAACAAGTAGGAAGCTGAAAAGAATGAAATGGAGAATTATCTAACACTTTGAAAATCCACACAAGCGTTTTCCACTGCACCGTAATGTACGAGACTACATTCACCATGTAACTCTTCATCTGAGCCCATGTTAGATTATACACTGAGAGGAAGGTGCACATTCATCTCGCATTTGTGATTCCCATCTCTACACTGACAAACGTCGGCTTAATTGAGAAATGTTTGTTTAATTGTGTTTAGTCCCATAGCCTGCATTTCCTGCACCTTCAAGGGAAAGGAGTGGACAGTCCCTTTAAATTAATATGGTCTGTGTGGGTAACATTTGCAATATATTTGGAATTATTTCCAAGATTTGACGTATGTTCACTTGTTTGTTAATATAATATCAGCAACAGCACTATTTATACTCTGAATATGTTCACAGTGGCCATTTCGACATGAAACAGAGGTAAACATTAATTAAGGTTGTGTTTCATTAAGAGTCCCAGAGCCTTTGCAGTGAGCCAGCATGCGCAGCACCAGAACACTGCTTGTGTTAGCCTTAAATGCAACAGAAGCTTAATCAAATTGGAAACAAAATCCTGAAAGTCTTTCTTGATATTAATCTTTAAGCAATGCAGAAAACCACAGAGAAAACTAAGGCACTCCATCTTAGTATGAAGCAAAATAATTATTTATTATTTGAGCAAGGCAGCTAAGCAGACCAGTGAATATCAACTCTCAGTCTTCTTCAGAGTCTCTGAAACACAAAATCTGCTGGAATTATACACCAGTCATGGGCGGCATTTCACCCCACAATGTAAGGTTTTGTACCTAGTCACAAGAGGGCGCCAAACCAGTACCATGGCCCGCATGTATACATAATTGCCAAAGACAAAATACAAAAAAGTGTACACAAAATGGTCATTAATGTCATTAGTAACACCTCTATTTTCCTGCTATTTGTGTCCACATGGCTGTGGTGAACATAATCAAAATATTACTGTCACTGATGTGCTGATGTTACTGTGTGAAGAGAGAAGCATAAATTACAGACAAGCAGTGACTGGTAATGCATCTGTCAAACTGGTCCTAACTCCAGAGGCCTTGAGTTTTGAAACATCTGTTGTTTGCAGCTGGTTGAAGACCTGATCTAACCAACAAAATTAGAATTTTTTTTTTTTTTTTTTTTTGGGTCCAGTTTTAATACATCTTTTCTTTGCAAAGCCTGTATCCAGGTCTATTTGGTGTGAGCGTATTCTTCTCAATTCTGCCACCGTCTGTCTCCAATTATGATCCACAACAACTTCATCTTCCTGGGGCATTTCTCAAGGATCAGTCCCACCAGCATGTATACCATAACATTTGGTTTGCTTCATCACTGCTGCAAATGATACCAGAATGAACCTTGTGACTTTACAATGATAATGTCATCAGCTTGAATCACCTGCTCATTATATTATGTCTGCATGTTTCTTTGTGTTGGTTTTGTGCATGTAGTTACTGCTTACTGTAGATTTATTTATACTAGATCTTTTTTAATGATAATTTGTATTGCTTTTGACTACATTTGAAGTGTACTACACTCTTGGGCTTTTCACACTGCGCTTAGTCTGTAAGAAGGCCTTAGCCTGGACATAAGGGAGCAGTTAGCCCGGGCTAAGAAAGCTTCCACACTGGCACAATCCTGGCATATTCCAAAGTGGGCTAACCCCGACTTTAGGATAGGGCTTGCTGGCCTGCGCCAGAGCAGGGTTAGCCCGCAGTTTGCGAGGTTAAAATCAAGGTTAGCACAACAACAACAGAATGCTTTAGAAAAGCAACAGAATGTTTGCTGTCTGATCAAAACTGGACAATAAGCCAGGCCTTTGATTTTCAAGTGTGAACTTGTAATCCAGGGTTGACTGTTAATCCTGGGTTAATAACTACTAGTGTGAATCTAGGCTAAGTAAGCCCTGGGCTCCAGTTTGCCCAGGGCTTACTTAGCCTGGGGCTACAGTGGCCAAGTGTGAAAAGGTCTTCTTACAACTACCGCTCCTGATATAGCTTATTACAATAAAATATGTGATTGTCCCATCTAAAACATGGCTTGGCACCCTTTTTTTTTTTTTTTACTCCTACAAAGAAATCATACTGTGGCTCCCAGCTTAGAGCAGTGATCTTCTATAAATTCTGCATAGAAATTGAAATTGTTCCTCAGATTGTTCCACAATCCTTTAAGTGTATCTTACATCATAATGCTTGATAATTTCATAAAATTTTGTCCACAGAGAGTGTGGATTTTTGGCTGATAGTCAAGCACAGGATTTTGTATAGCCTTAAAATCCAGTTAAATGGAGAATATAACTTGTAAATGGGATCTCATTATATTGACAAAGTCAAATGAATACACTTTAGGACACTCCAGTTTTTTTTTCTTCATTAATAGCAAACTCACTGGAAACCAAGTGCTTACCTGTGATTGAGGTAACTAGTATAATTAGTATAATTTATTTTCTGAGTTAGCGGATTGTTTTCATGCTTTTTTAATAACCTCATACACCATGAACAAACTCATCAACAATTAATAGGTTATGTATTAATTTATTCCTTAATTACTTGCTTAGAAACCATGAAACAACAGTTACTTCAAGGTGATTTAGTTTTCTGGCTCCGGCTGCAGCGGCTGTCATGCTGAATCATAGCGTTGTTAGAGTGTAATGCGTCTATGAATTCCTGATTTTACAAATTACTGAAACATAATCAGTTACACCACAACAGTCTGCTATAATATGATCCAAAAAGGTTACATAAGCTCTTAGTCAGCTGTGAATGAAACTACACTGAATAAAGAAAAGTCAAAGAAGTGTGCACAATAACAGAAAATCAATTATAATAGCTTTATTTATAAAAATGTGCTAACATGTTGTTTTTTTTAATTCTATGCAGGTCCAACATTCAACAGCCTGAAAAAAAGTGATTTAATCATCCACAAGGGCCAGTTATCAAGCTAATACTTGGGTTCTATATTTGATCATTGATTACTGATCTTAGTTATGACTCCCAACACTCTAATTAGGGTCTGTTTTGACGCTGTGGTGCAACTCAGTTTTGGAACATGTTTCACACACTAACCAGTGAGCTTTACAAACCAAATATAAGAAAAACGTCATCCATTTCTGGTGCCTCCTAATATGAAAACATATCTGAGACACCCTCTGAAGCAGTACACAGTTGGATCTATACAATATGTAGAAGGAAAATATTGGGGATAAATTATCCCAGAAATTATCCCGGATAATTTCTGTTTGTCTAAAGAGGACAAACTTCAAGTAGCCAATGGGTTATTGTGCATGAGGGAACATACCAACAGTAGCCAGAGTTCTGAAAACTCCAGTCCTACAAAATAATTTCTAACTGAATGAAAGATTATATTTTACAAACATTTACAGATGTGATTTCTCAGGTTATAGTCAGTCGTGAGGCACTCTAATATAGGGCAGGCAGTTTATTTACAGGTAGCAGACTCACGCACACATACACTCACACACACACACACACACACACACACACACACTGAGAAGAGTTATGATGATTAATCTTGAAGAAAGAAAGAATTTTGTGTCATGTTAAGTTTGTCCTTTAAAGATCTCTTTAGCAATCTGAACACCTGCTCCCTCAGTCTCTGTAAGTGCTACGGCTTTTGGCTTCAAAAAGTACATAAAAACATACAAACAACACCAAAGGTCAACAGCATTTTACTTTATAAAAATAACACCATGGTGATCCATAGATTTGCAGATCTGATCGAGGAAAAAAAAAAAAGACATATTTACAAAAGCCGACAAAAAGGGAAAATGGAAAAGAAAACATTTTTGGAGCAAAAAGTTTGGAGGGGAAGATGAGAAGTGCAGAGAGGGTCCCAAAGGGCAAAGCTTGAGCAATTCTTGCTTGCTTTAAGGTCTCTAAATGGACACCTCATAATCTTTTCTCATTTGTCCTGTAAAGACCAGACAAACAAATCTGTTACAAAGGAATAATACAGTGGAGAATGGTACAATCTGTGCGGTATGAATAAATATCACATTTGGAATGCAGATTTGTTTGAACTACTCGTTTACAAAATATTAAAAACTTTACATCTTAAAACATATCTCTCTCTCTCTCTCTCTCTGATCCAACACACATGCAAAAAGAACCATGTCAGTGAGGATATAACAGGCTAAATTAATACATAACCATATACATGATGTTGAGTTGTTTGCAATGATCATGGCAGGAAGTCACGTTTTGTCATCAGATAAACTCTGTTTGTCATTTTTGAGCATACCAATAAACCTGCAATGACAGAGTATACCATACCGGCATGTTCAGCATGAACATGTCAAAAACATAAACACAAAAATAAATTACATAAGAACAGAGACATTGATAGATTAGCTGATACTTTACTTTAGGGTGCACCACTAATGCCTGGATATCTAGATGTGACCAGGTTTACTATTATGTTAAATTTTATGCTCATGATAAACCATGCATGGTAACATATAGGAGCTAAGGATCTAACAGGATAATGAACTGTTAATCTTCATTGATTTAGAATAGTGAGTGATATCTATACGTCTTGTTAATATGTGATGTACATTAACACAGTTTCAACTTGTGATTAAAGCATTTAAAATAGTGATTTTGAATAAAATATGATTTTTTAAAAAAAAAAAAAGATCACCATGTTCACTATAAAGTATATTAGTCTACAAAGTCTTTGAAGCCATGTTTTAAAAAGTCCTCATGTGAAACTGAAATGTAAAGAAATCGTTTACAACCATAACATCTAAACTCTTAATAGTAATAATGCATATTATTCCTATAATAATTTATCTGTAGGCAACACTGGTTTTCCATTACTGAAGCAGTTATGTTCACAATAAACAACTGACTGTCAAGTGATTGATTAGTTGTGTATCCCAAAGTAAAGCATTGCTGTAGGTCTCAGAACATGTCATCGACAAAACGTCTCATAAGCAGCACACATTTAGATGGTACAAATTCACTGGTCCCATACCTTCACAATATTATTGTAGCACAGCAGCACACAGTTATAAACTTTACTGACATGTCATGAAGAAAGCAAGATGGCAGGGGGAGAGGAGAGGGTTCCAGTGAAAGGGGGCACCATTAGAAAAAAAGTGGCTTGAAGCAATGTGATTGTGCTTTGAAAGTGAGGAAGGTAGTGCACTGTTTGCAGAGGAATTCAAGGTTTAACCACCTAACAGTTCTGCCAATATTATGCAATGTGATTTAAAACACCCTTCGAGTTCAACAGTCATTGCAGATTTGTGTTTACAATGAAGAGCCTGGATCGCTGTTGTTTTTCTCAATGATCTGTATCCGTAACGTTAGAAAACTTATGACAGCGCTCCCTTCTTTGCCCCTCTAACATCTAACATGTTTTAATGTATGGTCAGCATAAAATATGTTAAGCTATACCGTGAAGTTTCTTAATACTGGAAAGTTTAGAACCTCATGTGTCTAAGAATCCTATTTACATAACGCTGAGGTCAACAAGGACCTGACTTTTTGATCTACAGTGTAACACAACAATAGCATGAATTTGAATTTCGTCGCAACTGGAAGCTTGGTTTTATGCACATTGTTAAAGTGTCAAGACCCAAGAGAGCCGTAGAGATACAGTATGTACACCATGAAGAACAGCATTAGTAAACATAGTCTCCTCATTTTAGTGCTTTTCGTTACTGATAAAACGATTTCATTTGTGATGTGTGAAAAGTAAAGCCTATTGACAAAAGCTGGTTAATATACACTTGTTTAGTATTTCATTTACACTATACATATTCACCTCTGCATTTGAACTTACAGTCGATGCGCCAGATTATTGACCACCTGTCCACTTAAATATGTGATTGGTAGAATATAAGGTCTATATAACAAAAAATGAAACAACCACAATAACCAGTCTGTTGTCAACATGTTACACTCTGTTTCCCTCTTTAAAAAAAAAAAAAAAAATACTTGTATTTGTATGTATGTGGTGTGCAGTACAGGTTAATAATCAGAGTAATTTCCACCATTTGAAGCTATTTTTTCATATCTCTGTATGGTGGCCATGTACTTAGTGAGATTTGTCACGTAGGCAGAGCCTTTCTGCTCTTCAGTATTTCCATCTGGTGACTGAAAGAAGATGACTGCCTGCACACTATTCTGTAATTCTGTTATTCTTTTAACTTTGTTACCTGAGTGACTCCTGGACACAAAAGGTACATTCACTGGCTAACCTCAACTGTCTATCCAGCCCGGTGGACTTATTGTAAAGAGCGTCTGCCTTCAAGTCTGAGTGACTGGTAGTTCAATCATGGTGGAGTCCTGTCAAGCCTTTTCTCTCAGCACTAAGCCCTGGACGTAAAGCCTTGCATTTAAAAAAGAAAGAAAGGGAGAAAGAAAAGTCTTCACTTTTACAAGTAACAATTGAGTTACTCTGAAAGGTGTTTCAAAGCACTATATGTTGGTCCAGAGTGCCTATCCATTATTGTTGGTGGGAACAAACACCACTTTGTGTTCACTGCAAGGCTACATTGCTTCTTTGCGCCAATATTGTGTCTCAAAACTCACACCAAGTCGTGGCACACTTCTGTGTAAATACCAGACGTGTGTTTGGACTCCATAGTTGTGGGCAGTTCAAACTCAGTTCAACACACTTTATTTTAACAGTGAAGAGGAGGAAAAAGCAGAAGAACATTTGTAGGGTCAGTTACAGAGAAATTCATGAATGTGCACAGTGCTGATTGAAGCTCTGTACTGAAATAAGATCACCAGAATGGGTGGGAGGTTGGGAGAGGTAGTCAAAACTATGGCTGCAGGGGCACGTGACAGAGGGCGAGATGAGCTCTTTATGGTCGACTGTCACCACCAGAAGGAGACCTCACCTCATAGTTCTTCTGCAGTACAGCCAAAGTGGGACAAACAAATATAGGTTTTAGTATCTAGAATACGTCTGCCAGTGCTGAGGGAGTAGGGAAAGAGGGGAGAGGATGTCCCAGTCAAAACGGAGACCAGCACATGGAAGAAAAGTGAACGAGAGAGCAATATTCATGTTCATATCCATATTCATATATTCACTATTCACAGAACAGCGTACGGCTATAAATAGTTGACTGTGGAATATGCTTTGAGTGAGTCATCTCACATATGAAAATAGTCTATTTCAAGAAAAAAAAAAATCAAGTTGGAAAAGTATAACTAGTTGAATTGCATAATTACTTGTGTGAGCCGTGGCAGTTCAACTTCAGCAATCCAAATGAGAGAATAACGCCTTATTTGGTTGTAGGGGACATTATTCATTCCAAATTAATAAATCTTTGTCCACAGCCTTTGCCTTGAAGTTACTCCATGCTGAAATGCTGGTGTTGCATGCACTAAATTAATCCTAAATTTGTTTTGACAATGCTTGAATTAATTAAGATGTATGTTGTTTCATTGTCTTAACTTTTTGTGATGCTGTCTTTATGAAAACTCCTGATCAATCAAATTTTCTATGAAAACTACGCTGTAAACACAATGACAGCTTTTAATTTGGATTGTAGCTAGTGGCCAATTGTCATTTGTGTTAGCTCATTCAACACTATGGTAACACCCAAAAATGAAATTCCTCAAAAAATATTACGTGTTCACAAACCACATTTGATCATTTGCATTTCAATATTATCTGAATTTACACAACTGGTAGGATTACAGCATAAAACATACTGGATTGTTAAAATATAGATGAGAGATGAAAAAACACATGATGGGAGGAATTGCATGGAAATCCAAATCATGATGCTGAACAGTCTGACATCCAACAAAAGGTGAGCGTGTGGAAATCCAGGATGAAAATGATTTCTGATCTCAAGATGTGGTGGGCAGGTGACGTGATGAAAGTTATTAATCAGGGCAACGTGCTTCCTGGTGTGATCATGCAAAGTGAGGTGAAGGGTCCCCTCTGCTGGTGAAACATGAGATGACAGGCAGGCGGACGGCCAGATGGAAATGGCTCAGGACAGCACGCTGGTGTTCTGTGAATCTACATCTTGCAGATTCATGACATCTGTACTTACTCCGCTCTCATAGATGGGGTTGTCAAAAGCCGACTCCTCTGTCATGTTGTCATATGGCGGCAAGGACGTTGGCATCCTGATAGACTTCCCTTGGAGTCTGAGCAAAGAGAAGAGGAGCAGTGAACACTCTGCGGAGGCTCATTTGAATTGCAAAGGTAATGAATAAAGTTTTACCCTATTGCTTACTTTGCAAAGTAGACATAAATCCCAACAACAACCACAAGGATGACTGCGGTCGGAATGAAAACAGCAAGGGCAACATTGGTGCCTTCCATGCCGTAGTCCAAATTAACAACTGAAATGAAAAAAAAAATCATATATAATCATTTAATAATCACAAAAGGATTGTAGTGATGCTGTAAAGCTGCATGACATGACTTACCATCCAGCCTGCGTTCGTTCACATATTGGGTTGAGGATGCTGCAAAAAAAAAAAAAATTGCACTTAAGTGACCATAGAACCATAGAATTTACAGCGTGTGATCTGCACAAATATAAATGTTATTTATATGTACATAAAGTACAGGAGATTCCCATATGTGGTATATTTTCATGTATGAAATGCAATCGAATTTTCTGGACATATATCGTACAAATTTATGTGTCCTCCCCAATTTTTTTGAGTAACCAGCCACGAAAGTCATATTACATTTGAGCAGGTATGAGTGCACATATATGATTATGTATGTTTTCATATATGCACATATTGAATTTACATATGTTTGTATATTTTACAGTATATAAGGGCTACACATATCACCATATAGTATAGGGGCTGTTTTTCATAGATAATGGAAATTTGTAGATTGCCGTATAGGATGCTGCTTATCCGGTTTCCAAAGAAGAAAATTTAAAATTCTCGCCACACTTTTTCACCACTAAACTGATTTTTTTCAAGGAGTGTCGACCTTCTGGTTACAAGAACCTTTTTTCTTGATAGGCTTTTTGTTTTGTTTTGTTTTTACAACTCATCTCAGTAACAGACCATCCCCTTGTCTCTTAGTGGTTTGCGATTTTGTAGTATCCCACATCTGTCTCTGCATGGCAAACAGAACGGAAAACAGAAAGGAGACAGAATTGGAATGAAACAAGAGAAAGTGTGTTTGGAAATTTACTTCTTTCTTTGGAAGTGGATCTTGAGGGACTTTGATTCCTTGCACTACACAAAGCAAGTGGTGTGTGTGTGTGTTGCCTTCAACTCACGCTGCTGATCTGGGTCATATACTATTGGGCATATGTTGCAAAGATTGTCATGATAAAATATTTTCCATGATGTGTTGGACTAGTTGAGGGTGATTTACCTTTGCAGGCAGGGGGCGTGCTGTTCCACTGTGATGGGTGTCCTGGGACACAGTGGATGGTCGGCTCCCCCTGCAGCTCGTAGCCTGTGTGGCAGGAGAAGGTCAGCATCTCTCCTGCTTGGTAGAAGGCCTTTTCAGAGCTCTGCACACTGGTGGAGGCAGCGCCGGGGTTCCTGCATGGCTCATACTTTTCAGCTGATAGGATACAGGTAGGACAGTATCTCAGGTTATCAAAACAATCTTATGCATCATTTCCATCCGTCACACTGCTTACATCGACCAGAATAACATCACACGTGCAAGTGCACAAACACAGCTGCAGACATACAAACACAGTCTGCGCATCCTCCCATACCGCACATAAATAAAAAAGTAATGTTATAAAAAAAAAAATAAAATAAAATTATCAACACAGCACATCAAAAGGCTAATCCATGACAGTGAGGAGTGGTGCCTATCAATGAGCCAAAGAACATCCTGATACTAATTTTAAAAAAGCTCCAACAATGGTACAATTAATTAAAAAAGCCTGTACTTTGCTATTAGTGTTGAATTTCCAAATTCAGGAAATATTTATTCAAGAAGTAACACCTTGAGACTCACTGACTTGTGCAAAATTAGACATACAGCCAGAGGCCAAAATAAAACGGGATTCAAATTTAAGGAATACTGTATTATCACAGGGACACAAATCTGTTTTATGCATTCATTATCCTAGTCCTCTTGTATAAAGTATTTGTTAGCTTAATTTGAGATTTTCACAGGCTGAGCAAACAAGCTCGTCACTCTGATACTACTGTTCTGTATGTTTACCATAGCTATCTGTTTAAGGTCAGCATAACAATCATATCTAACTTTACAGTTTTACAATTAAAAATAACACATCTAAATGGTCCTTAAACTTGTAGTAACAGAACAATGTTACGGTGCTGTTGTTAATGTACACCACCACTACTACGCACGTTTGTAAGTATTCCATCAAAATTGTTAAAAAACAATATTGACTAAATATTCAGCAGGATACAACATCACATGCACTGGTGTGGGGTCATCAGTGGCTGACATTTTTTTTATCATCACTACAGACGTGATCATTCCTACAAAACAAATGAAGAACAGCTTTGAGAGAGTCTCATAAACCTGGCAAAACATTTGGAGGCTGTCGTATGAAAAGTTTAACAATGAAATGCCAAATTTTGACCTTGTATCTCGATATAATACAAAAAAAGTTCAAAGCAGTAAATGCTGAACAAGAGAGTGGTTATACACATGTTGAAACCATTATACGAGCTCTATTTAGTGGAATATCTAGCTTAACAAAATAATTCAAAATGCAAGAGGACATAAATAATATGTCTGGCATGCAGGAAAACCTTTTAATAATACAGTGAGTACTAATAATTTCGATAAAAGTTGTACCTATTTTTGAATCACCAAATATTGCAGCCACTGCACGACTCCGTGTGTGTGTGTGTGTGTGTGTGTGTGTGTTTTTGTGTGTGAATCGGACTTATCTGACTTACGGACACACTTGGGCAGCCTCTCGCTCCACTTGGGGGTGTTTGAATCTCGGTTGTAGCAGGTGAGCAGGCTGCTGCCAGACAGGGTGTAACCTTTATTGCAGATGTACTGCACGGTGGATCCAACTGTGAAGCGGCTGCCTGTGATCACCTTCCGACTGTGCTCCACATTCCCCGGGTCCTGGCATGTCATGACTGCTCCAAAACAAACACAGTATTATGATGAGGAGGAGGATTATTAGTAGTAATATTA
>OMLB01063535.1:13104-25630 GCA_900302555.1 Myripristis jacobus | reverse complement strand
CTATAATTTTTAAGGTAATGCCCCATACTATTGGTGATATTGGCTTTTGCCAAGGTATGGTATTTGGAAAGGAATTGATCTGTTTTTTCAAATGAATTCTTCACTTGTTGGAATGATAAAACTACATGATAAAACTACCCTTAAATCTGGCTTGTGATGGTTTATATGTAAATACCTTATAAACCATTAATAAACAATGAAAAACAAGTTATAAGGCAGTTTTCATGTATTGCTGCAGATTCCAAGGATGGCGGACAAATAAAGACAAAAAATACAGTAAGCTAAGCAACTAGCAAGATCTAGGACTTAACAGAATAAATGCAGTGCAGCAGTAACTTGATCTTGCCAAATAGTGACCCTACATCGATGTATGAAAACTATGTGATAACTTGTTAATAATTGTTGCTTAATGATTTAAGGGCCCCATGGTGTACACTTTTCCAGGGTTTTATTTTAACTGCTGATATCCCTAGCATGATGTATTTGTGGTTTTGGGGACCTGTGGTCTGATAAATATAGTTTTACAGCTCCTTTCTCTTGCCTTTATCCTGAGCTCTGGCAGCACGGTTCGTTTAGCCAATCAGAAGAGAGAATCAGCCCCTCTCCACTGATTGGCTGACTGTTTTCTGAGTGACATATGGTCGGGCCTATCAACCGACGTCACTGCGCAATGCATTCTGGGACGTAAACAATAGAGCGAGAGAAAAACAGAGCCAACGAGATACAGTAACTATTTGAAAACTTGTCGAAAGCGAGTTATCATCTTATGTAGGATTGTCATGGCTACCGCCGAACGTGATGTTATACAACCGTACGTACTTGAGCCCGACTCCGATCCCTTCACCTAACCCTAACCTTAACCCTAACCAGATGGCGCCCGGGCGGAGTCAAACGTTTAGCTCCGCCCACATTTAGTCCAACCCCGATCTACTTCTGCAGTCAGGTGCAATTGACCTGGGGAAGGAAGGCAGGCTGTCGGCGAAGTCACTGACGTCAGGAATTTCTAGGAAGTGCAATCCGCTAGTTTTGCAGGGACAGTTTAAAAAAAACGGGCTGTGTGCACTTCTCCATTTATCATAGGTGAAATGCATGGGACAGTATTTATGTGGCCCCCAAGACCTTCCATATCATGCAAGACACACCAAAATTTCATTTTTCAGGCCATGGGACCTTTAATTCTGTGAGCTGTACAGTGCTGCAGTATAGGCCTATGACTAGAATAACAGAATATCTGACTGGTCACACTGGTCAAAAAAATGATGATGATGATGTGAAAACAAACATGTTTTCTCTGGTACTCTGGTAGTACAGTAAATAAACAATCAGGTACACTTCTGAACAAGGAACAACATCTTAAATAAAGGAAAGACTGTATCTTCCTCCGTACATTTCTTAATAGTTGGCAATCCACAAGTCTGATGTATGTAAACAGTCCTTTATCCAGCTGAGGGACCAACGCAGTTTGAAGAAGTAAAAGAAAAAAACATATATATGTTTTCGTATATCTGTAAGTAAGCTTGTAAGTCATATCATTTCTGTAGCACCACAATATTTCATTCGTAACGGTATTTTATCATCATTTTTATCAAAACACTGCAGCTACTGCGATTTGGCCATATTGAGATTTCCATAATGCTTTGATTAATTGTTCAGCCCTTCTGTCTTACTATTTATTGTCTTACCTTCCTCACATCTCGGCACATCCCCGCTCCAAGTGAGGTCCCACTGGCACATGAGGATCTCTGAGCCGACCAGCTCGTATCCAGGGTAACACTGGTAGGTGATCACGGTGCCGTGGATCAGGTCAGGGTGGGATGTGCTCTTCCAGCCGTTAGCGATCTCTGGCAGCTCAGAGCAGGTGTCGTTCCTCGGCACCTCTGTTAGGATTGGCATGAATGAAGGAACAAGAATGACAAGAATGAGGAGGAAAGACAGTATAACTGGGGGGAGGCCTGGGGAATATATTGATACTGTATTGATATCATTATGTCTGACTAGATATTGTCTGAGAATTTGAATAACGTTGGTTCGGGCATGTGTTGTCATTTCCCAGTTTTTAAGGCTTCGTAACAGTTAATGGATGCAGATTTCTTAACTTATTAGACTTTTCTAGTTGTTCTGTTATTTACCTCTACCTGTTTGGTCATCATAGCCATATTACTAATGATTGTTTATCAAAAAATTGGTGTAAATATTTTGTGAAAGCATCAACAGTCACCCCTACAATATCATCACAATATTGATATAGAGGTATTTTGTGAAAAAAAAACATCGCTCAGCCGTAACTGGAGGTGTGGAAATGTTGTACGAAGAACTTTGCATTTCCATTTTGTATACAACTGGATCCAGACTCTAAAGGGACACATGAAAGGCAGTTACTCAAGAAAATTATTATTATTGTCCCATAATAATACACAGCGTCTTCCTCTGCGGGGAATGAACCTGACTGTATGAAATTGTCTGTTCTCTACATGGTAGTGGTTGGGGAGAAAATGTAAATTTGAAGGCAGAGAAGCCTGTGATGTTTGCTAGGGGGAACGCAGCATGTGGTTTGCACCAGCCAGCCTGAGCCTCCATAACTGCAGCACACATGGCCAAGCACACAAAGCACTAGACAAATCCAGCTGATGTGTAAGTGTACCCTTTTTATTGAATTTCTGTGTTTGTTGTTGTCTAAGCCTATGCACCTGGCCTTATTTAAAAGAAAGAGAGAGAGAGAGAGAGAGAGAGAGAGAGAGAGAGAACAATGGATAGAGATATGCTTCTCCAACAGTGAGCTCGCTGCCTCCTATAGATGAGTAACATTTTATATTCCACACTTGTTAATCTTTTAGGTTATGGAAATTATTTCACATTTCCCTCTGTCTTTTACAGACCCAATGATCGATTAAACCCTTAATAACTCATCTCTGTTTCACAAAATTATATATTAAAGTTTTCCATAAAAAACATAATCCTTTCTTGGCTTAAAATGGCTCAGATGTAGCTCTACACCTTTGCCCTCATTTACTATCCATGAATTTATGAATATGCAAACAGTCCCCACCTTATTCAAATCTCCACCATCCCCCCACCCCTCCACTGCTCGTATACTTGCTCAGTTTCGACTCCACTCACCACAAACCCCTGCTTGTTTTCTGTTTTGCTATTTTTGTTGCTGGATGCTACACAATGGCAAGAGTTAATAAAGGAGTATTTCAGCCATACATGTTCAAACTAGCGGATATATCAGAATGGTAGTGTATTTTAAGTATCGCTTGCAACACCGTCAGTAATGTAATGGTAATGGATAACATGAAGTTTCAGCTTGACTATGATATTAATCAGCTAATAATGTTGTTGATGTTATGACAGATTGTAACAATACTTCTAGCAATAATGTTACAATTATCACAATAGTAGGATTTGTTCAAGATTTTAAACATGCAAATAGAGTGTAAGATTCTGAACCTATGATTGGTTACCAGTCTTTGACATTACACACTGGTAAACTACTGTAGCAGATTTTCTAGCAAAACACATTAAAAACAGAAAAACGGTATCTTGCAGCACAGTTAAGTCATTATTTACAATATGATCGTGAACAAACATGTCCCTTTCAAAGTTTGAGAGATGGCAAAAACACAAAACTGCAAAGGGTCTGTTGAAATGAGGTCCATTTAGACCCAGCTGACAAAAGCTGTGGAATAAGCACATAATTTGATGGTTGAATTTTCTCAGTTCTCTTCATCAAACCAAGTTACTAATAAATTATGTGCTCATGCCACTTGAATCTAAACAGTCCCCAATACAGCTGACCCTGGGTAGTTTTGCATATTGTATTGGCGTACTGTATTCAAGCTTTAGGGGATACAGTGGTTTTCATATTCATAATTACTGAAATTACTGAGTTCATGGAAATGATGTATGACAATTCAGTTTCGAGTGTGTGCTTTACTGTTCAGTACAAGCAAGGGTTTGTATTCCAGCTTCTGATTGACATCAGCAGCTTTCATTAAGTAAATTGGTGAGATTAAATGGAAGTTAACAAAAGAGAAAACGTACTTACTTCAGAAAAACCAAAAACACATCATAATCAAAGCAAAAGAGAAAAAAAAATGTTTTAGTAGAGTCTCACCAAAGAAGTGGACCACAAAGCCGTTGTTGTAGCCGTAGATGTTGGTGGCGGGATCTGACTGAAACTGGATGGTGACATCGGCCATGGAAGTATAGAGCTTGAAGTGGGGCTTGGTGCCGCTGTATTGACCCATGATATTTGCTGTCAGGTCATCTCCATCGTAGAAGGTCAGAAGGTCATTCTTACCAACACGAAGACTAAGAGGGACAAAAATAAATAATGAGTAAATACGTGCATCTCCCTACTGTAGTGATGATGAAAATGAAGATCTTTACACCAAGCAGACCTGTGCAGAAATAAGTATGCACATCTGTGGCGCTGTGTTGAGCATTCAGAGTTAAGTGACTTGTATTTTCTTTAGCTGATGGAAGACTACATGCAAAGCAATGTCAACACTTGGTACATTTAAATTCTGTTTATATTGGATGGATCTGATGTGAAATAAACACTAAATAATTCAGGATTTATTTCTCCTCAACCCCACATGGTTCTTATGAATATGTACTAAAACGTATATTTGCAAATAGGAGAGCATAATAACAAACACCAAATCCCTTTCCCCTCCTTTTTCATACTAAGGGAAAGCTATGCCAACTACATAAGTCAACGACAAGCTGGAATAATACCCGCTATGTAACATGAGAGAAGAGAGACATTCACAGTTCTTTAAAATGACCTTTGGATGCCATATAAAATCAACAAAAAACAACACCTGGGGGCGAGGATTATGACAACAAAATAAGAAGGGGAAATGGCCTTAGACAAGTAAATGAATATCTAATAAATAATCTAAATATCCAAATATTGCCTTGGCCATTGCAATTTCTGTATGTATATAAAATTGAATTCATGGCGTTGCACTAGAAAAAGCCACAGTTTAACAGAATCTCTGCTGTCAGTGATTAACTTGAGAATGCATTAACCTTTCCATTTACAGTTCCGTAAGGCCTTGCCCTCTTTACAGAGCAAGAGTAAAGCTTGACATTTATTCAGAGACATGGGCAGGGGAGTGGGAAAAAAAAATAATAATAAGCTACAGAAGTTCTAGTTCCCTGCTGATATAATCAACAGGGGAAACTCTGGTTGCTCTTTATGTACCTTAAGGCAGGTGTCAAAATAACTGTGCAGATCTCTGTATGACTGGTTTGTGTTAATATGCACAGGCTGTGCTGGAGAACACTTGCAGCGAAAAGAAAGGAAACCGCCATTCTCAAAACATGTCATAGCAAGGAACACTGCTCTTGTAGCCATCAATCACCTACATCAGCTGCCCAGCATATGTTTCTCTGCATCCAAATATATGATTGGGTCATGGATTTTTACATTCTTGTTAAGGAACCACCTCTCAGCCTCTTTTTTCCTTTCTGTTTGTGCTCATTAATTTCAGTTGCAGATTGTGATGCTTTAAAATATTTCCAATCTATCTCTCTTGAGCAAAATTGTGATTGCACCCTGCTTTAATATCACCTCCATCATTTGAAGATCTCTTTCCCTGTCTTTGATTGACTCACAAGAGAGGGCCCTCCGCTGGCTTAGTGCATGCAAGTAGTGGAGGATTGGATTAAATACACTTTGGTCAGAGGATGGTGCTAGAGGAAAGATCATGAGGTCACCAAAATTAATAGGGTTCATTCTCTCTGGAGGGCCTGAATGTGCTCACCAAATGTCATTGCCATCCACCCAATGGATTTTGAGATATCAGATTTTTAATTGTGATGGAGCTAGAGGAAAGGTGATGTGACACATTGACCGGGTTCATTCCCTAAGAGGCATGAATTTGCTCAACAAAATACTTGGTAATCCAGCCAGGAGATTTAGAGCCAAATGTTTGGAGTGAGGATGGCGCAACATGAAAGGTCAAAGGGTCACCACAAGCAAAAAGAAATCTTGCTTTGGGGAGTATGAACTCATTCACTAAATACCATGGCAATCCACTGATTACAGTTTGTGGTATCTTACGTGCACAATCATTTCACCCTGAGTGTGGTCCCACAGAGATACGCAAGTCATGAAATCACAAAAATGGACATAGTTCATCCTCTGGGGAGCATGAATGTGCACACCAAATTTCAAGACAATCCGCCTGTACATTTCAAGAAATGTTGCCTTGGGGGAAAGTGGATCACATTCAACTGTTTTCAGAGTAAATAAGACTCAACACTAGACTAAATGACAATCTTGGTTTCTTTTTGTCCTTGTCTGTGTATCCCATATATATCCATGAGGGAGTTTTCAGACGTGTTTGCAGATAAATATAAAAATACTTTTTAGCAAATTATAGTCCAAATGTAAAACAACAAAAAAAGGTAGTAACAACACAATGAATGACCAAAAGCTTGCATATCAGAGACCTTGATTATAAATCTAACATTACTCAGCCACTTAATATGAGCTTTTAATATGGACAGATAACATGTTGTCATTAAGGTCCCTACATCTTGGAGCCACAATTATTCGTTCTGGACTCAAACAAATCCTGTCACAACATACTCTTATTTTTTGCCCTACTCAATCTCAGTATCCTACTGCATCATCACCATAAAATAATAAATAAATAAATGGTTTCTGCTCTTTGTATATATGTTTCTTAAATTGTGAAACTTGGTTTGAGTGTATTTGCTTTGTATTGCACTGTGACAAATGCCAATGAAAATTATTTTCTGTAAAGAAGTAACTTGAGCCAAAAATCTACATAAAAATTATATTCACAAATTGTATGGTCGAAAAACCTGATTGGGGCTTCAAGTAGCCCTTGTTAAGCCTAGAATCTGTTAGCTAAACGGCAAACACCATCAGAGCAACTGGAGGATGACACATTTTGCTTGCACAATGTGGCAGTGGAGAAATTTTGGCAAAACTATCTCCCAGTTCCTGCTGCACAACACAAATAATGGATGTCAGATGCATGAATGAGAGGCAAAATGAGGCAAAGATTGACAATGTACTCCCACTGGTTGGTAGTACAGCTACAGTACAAGGACAAGTTAGACATCCATATTCTCTCTAAACCCTGAAGCAAGATAATACTTATGACAGTGGGTAGAAGGGACAGGATTGACAGGTTGACATGAATAATTACTGTAGGCTGACAATAACAGTATCCTGATCCTTTGGAGAAAACCCAAAGTATATGCAGAAATCTTGTTCCCAATTAACATGACACTTGAGGAGAATTAGCTGATGTTTTGTCCCCTTGATTTACTGAGGAAACTTTACTCGAGTTTGGCTTAGTTTGATGCTTTGTGACTAGAATTGCTCCATTTTCTCTCTTAACGGCTGAAGTCATGTTAACACCTCATGGCTAGTTTCTTCAGGCTAACTACCTTTTGTTATAACTGCTTCAAACTTTTTTTTCACACATTTTGTTATGGATGAGACACACTGACAACAGAAACTGAGCCGAAGGACACCTTATAGGCGTTGTTGTTACTGGCAGTAGAATCTGGTTTTAATCAGCCTTGTTGCAATAAAATAAGACTAAAGTCCATCCATCCCCACTGCAGCCCATTTGTTGTTGTTTTTTTTTCCTTTTTTGATCTCCATATTTCATGCTTTCTATCCCAATTATCTACTCCGCCTGTTGTTCATGTCAAAAAGGCTATCCACCTCATCACCTCTTTTCTGCAAGGTCTCCTTGCACTCAGACTGCCAGAGAGGGAGGGCTGTACAGCTGTCAGCCAGCAATCTTACAGGGGTCATTCCATGGAAATTCAACAAATGCCTCCCACCTGACCTCCTCAGAAACAGCTGATTTTTTTTCATACAATATCTTTTGCATATTCAGTGAAGTCATGCAAAATTTTATATTCTTTCTATGAATATTGTCTGAATTACAGCTCCTCAAAGTTCATACAGGTAGGTCAAAATTTAGCACTTTTTTATTCACATTGTTTTTTCGAGCATTTTTGAGCCGTCATAACTACATTCCTAATAGAGATACACAGAACGGCCTCTTCATAAATCATGGGTGTGTTTTGGCCGTAACATGCAGTAAACCAAAAGGGAATGGGAGTGTCATCTCCCATTCCATTTAAAAGCCAGGTGTGCTTGCACCTTGGTGGATTGCTATTATAATGGCGGATTTTCAGAGGAAAGGCATCTCTGCAGAGGAAACGGATCTGCTCATGCACCAAGTGAAAACGCACAAGCAGATCATCTACGGTGCTGTGTTACTGTTGCGTTACTATCTTGATCATGAGCTTCAAATAACAGAGAAAACTGCACCTCAGACTGGAGACATGCTTTTTTTTGTTCAGTCACTTTCACCTGCCTCAAGAAAGCAATGCTGTGACTATGCACTTGACCAGACATCATTTTAAGACCAACACACTGTATGGGAAAACTAGAAAAGAGAAACTAGAAAAGAGACTTTGCACCGGATTGAAGAGATGACCCTAAACATGCCTGAATCTCCACCTGCCTTTCACCAGAGACTTAAGACTCTTCTCTTCAGGACACACCTGGACTCTACTGCTCCCCATTTGCATTAAACTGCAATACCAGAACATATTTCCTGCACATTACAACTTAAAAATTAATAAATGGAATCCAGGAGAATTTAATCAAATTTGCTTGTTCACCTCTGTGCCATGTTTGATTATCTGACATCATGTCGGGGATTACATGCCAAACTGCTATAGACTCCAGTGTTAAAACATCAATATAAAAATTCTATTTTTGATGTAGACTTTTTCCACAGTGGTTATGGTTAGTTGAAATAAAATGCTTAAATGAGGAAGACAGCCTGTAGACTTTGATGGTGTATTAGTGCAATGTAGGGGGGAGAAAACAGGGAGTAATATTCAGAGAAAAAAAAACTCAGAAATTCTGAGAAAAAAAAAAAAACTTGGATATTCTATGAGACTACAGTGGAAAATTCATGAGAAAAAACTCATGAATTTATGAGAAAAAAGTTGAAAATTCTGGAGATTACAAAGTCACAAAAACTAGTAAAAAATATAGTTACCACATGGCTGAATCCAGTTCTTTCCCAAGTTTTTTTTTTTCTCATAAATTCGTGAATTTTTGAAATGTACTACTTTAATCTCACAGAATATCCAAGCTTTTTAGTTGGAATATGAATTTTACCCCACCACCCAACTATCCTTTCCATTTTTCCTTTTCCGTTCTTTTTTTTTTTACAATGGCGCTAACACGCTGTCATAGTAGACTGTAACACACTGTGATATGATTAAAAAATTGCCTACCCCAAATTAAAGCAGTCTGGAATGGAGCCTGATGCTTATAAGATGCAAATCAAACACACCCTCTGTGATTCTGATGAAGACTATCAGAAAAAAGTGAAATTTGTACCTGTATGTACTTTGAGGACCTGTAACTTAGAAAATATTTATAGTATGACTGTGAGATTTTTGCATGGCTTCATTCATTGAATATGCAAAACATACTGTAGGGAAAAAAAACATCTTATTCTGAGGGGGTCAGGTGGGAAGTTTTTTACTAAATTGGCTGATTTTGTATGGAATGACCCACAGCAAATTGAATTTACCCCTTGTCTGTGCATTTCATTGATTTCACCACAGACAATACAGTATCACTAACTACCCTCTCTGTTATTCACTGTAGAACTTCAGGTTTACTCATTAGAGTCATGGTGGTGACACAGATGTGCTCATCCCTTCTATAGTACATGGTCCTTTCTTTTTCTGCTTACTTTACACTGGTCTGTTTCTTAATTCCCACTCTTTCTTAATTCCCACTTAATGCTTTCACTGTAATTCTCGGTAACTTTCACATTGCTGTACATTACTATTGGTCTACATCTTTTCCTGACCACCATCATCAATTCCTCACAGATGCTGGTCGTGTATCATCTGCCATCAAGTTGACTAAAGTTTAAGATACAATTTCTTTATATATCAGTACTGGATCAGTCTGGTTTCAGGACAGATCATTCAGTGGAGACTCTGACACTCACAGATGCTTCATACTGCACTCTCTTACATGTTTGCCTCTTGCCTGTCCAATCACATTCGTCAGGTATCATAACAGTAATCTTTGTCTCAACCATTTCCACAGGGGATCCCCCAGGCTCAATCTTGGGCAGTCCTCTTTTATTCTTACATAAACTATCTTGGTTGTATCATCCCACAACTTATCCAACCACTGCTATGTAAATGACACACAAACCTTCCTTTTTTCTCCTAACACTCTAGTTGAGGTACATATGCATTTGATAGCTGTGGTTCACACTCAAAGTCAAGACTGAGAAACTATTCTTCCCTGGCAAATCCTGACATATGCAACACCTTTATTGCCACTGTCCCAGCCAGACTTCTAAGAATTTGTGTGTGATACTAGATAACTAAATGTAATGCCAAGCTGACAAAGACTTTTGTTCTACAACACCAGCAAATCACATCTTTCTTTACCAGACACACTCCCTCCTGGCTGGGTTCCTAAATAGTCAGCCACTGTAACTCATCCAGAGTGTTGCAGTGTACCTGGCCTTCATCTGAATTTCACTAAATTTTCCCAACAACCTGCTCCACTCCCTCCACAGGCTGCCTGTGGCTGCTTGTATTGGATTCAAAACCCTGGTGGTGGCGTAAAGGGATGCTAATCAAACTTCGCCTTCAGGCCATACAGACCAGACATGTCAGTCCATGCATTACATTCAGCTGCTGCAGGCTGCTTAGCTCTCTACCCTGTGGCAACCTGGGCATGACTCCATCCAGACACTATCCCACCTGGCTTCTTAATGGTTTTCCCACTGCAGTGGGAGTTCAAACTGAAAATGTATCGCTTCAAGAAATACTTCACATCCTCTCTTTCATATATTCATCCTATGCTATAATAAGCCCTTGCTTTGAAAGGGATAAGTCTGTTCCACTCTAAAATACCAAAGATGTATTTTGGGACAAAAATTAATATTTTGGGATATGTCCACACATTTGCTGTATTGATCCGTGGATGGTGATGCTTCTGGATAGGGTTTTCTCAAATAATTACATAAAATCTTGCTGTCAGAGGTGTTAGACAACACGCATATTCACAATTTTAAATACTGGCAAGTTACCAAGGACCCATAGGATCTATAAACAGGAATGATTCAAGCAGACTACATCTTAATGCATATCTCTTAGTCCCACTTTTAAAAATTCAGAGCACAGACCAGGTTTCATCATGAATCCTGTCTTGGTTTTTGATCAGACTAAGACTGGGTGATTTTGACTTCTATTAATATGTGTAACTGGAGGGTTTCAAGATTTATTGCTAAATTGTCATGAGCAAGGATGTAAGGCTAGCTGCCATGAACATAGTTAATGCTCATGGGATACAAGGTAAATGCACAACTCTTTCAGTCATTAAACAATTAAGGATATTCCACAAAGACACAAAGCTCTCGTACACTTGTTTTAGATTTCTTCTTTCTAAGGTAAATTAAATTTAAGTATTAGTTTTTAAAAGCTAGGGGTGTAGACCTGTGCTCAGTTCCAGAGGGGGGTTGAAAAGTAACCTGAATAGCATCCTGCCCACTTTCTCTGCACGCCAAGGGCACCAGCTCAATACTGCAGACAAGGGGGCGACAGCTATTCAGCTCCAGTTTCCAAGCCTTTTGTCTCCCTCACTGACCTGACAAGACATGTCTAATGACACCAGCAACTCTCCAGCAACTCTTCGAATAAGAGGATTTTTTTCAGTTTCAAGATTTAAAATGCTGATCTCCAAACATCTTCTCATGCCCATACTTGATTATACAATTGTTCCTACTTAGGATGAAAACATTCTCTAAGTAAAGATGTCGCAATTCATTTCCCAGACACTTCTATAATTCTGCTCAAGGTTTGTAGTTAATGTGCAATGCTCAGACTCTCCACAAGAGGACTCTGTAGACCCAGGGTGTCCCGTGAAAAAAACTGATTTTGCTCAAAAAAGGAACTTAACTACTAATACACACAGTATCACTGCATTTGCTTGGTAAACCTATATTTTTGAAGCTGTGCAATGTGCTAAAGATGCTAAAATCAGGATTGTGTGCAGTATTGTGTCTGCAGGTGGGAAGATCAGGTGTAACCTGTTGTCTCCTGCTCATTCTCGAGCAGTGTTCCATACTAATTAGCAAAGACCCCACCCTCCTGTTTGGACTAAATTAATTAATCATCCCTCATTATGCACACTGCTCCCCTGTAATTGCCAGCACAGGCACAGTGATGAATGATAATACACAATACATACTCATTAATGTAGAAAAGTGTGTGTCCACCCTTATAATGAGACAACTCAGCTCATCTACAACAGCCTTTGTCTCCTCAACGACATGCAACATACAACAAACATGAACACACACATGTGCGGGCACACACACAGACACAGACACACACACACACACACACACACACACACACACACACACACACACACACACACACACACACACACAGAGAG